>PXOE01000020.1:0-165439 GCA_003012245.1 Microcyclospora tardicrescens
TCGGGCGAGCGTGAGGAGCGTGGCGATACTTCTTGTATTCGCGTGGAGTTGGACTGGTTGCCCCAGTGGCATCGCCAACAGTGTCGTTCTCCCAGGTTCCAGCAACATTGGTGCCCAATTGATCGAGAGCAAACTGGATCTGAAAACGTCCAGGGAGAGAAGCCCGCACAGCTTGATAAGAGATTGAAGATGGCATAGGGTGTAACGGCGCGAAGGCTTGCGCTCCCATCAGAGCGTATGCACCCTCGCAATGACCATCGCTTCATCACTGACTTCAGCGTGTATGTCTCGAATCACAGGAGTGCCGCTGTCAGTTTGGCTTGCTTTGATTTACATGTGTGTCTGTCAGCAATCAGGCAAACTTCAAGCACAAGCAGGCACATGCATTCACCCCTTGCTTCGGCGTCGTCATTTCCTCTTCACGCAACGAGACACACGTTGTCATATGAGTGATGAAGAATATCCGCAAGAAGAGGCACACAATTCATGAGCTCTCGTTGAGTTCGCGTGGAGACATTCTCCTCACAAGCAAGCAGCTTTCCTAGGTTACGTAACCTCATCTTCACCAGTTGTAGCTCCTTAGAAGCTTCCAGATGCTTGCGTGTTGTTCTAACATACGCCAGCAGGCTGCTGTCATGGCATGTGAAGTTGTGGTAGGGCGAGGTGCTTATATTCCTTCGTTCGCCGTGGTAACTTCCTCTTCCTCTTTCTTACGTCCACAACCACCTCCATCTCGACGAGCCTCTTGCTTGGGCATTTCACCAGACCTGCGGGTCTTGATGAAGGTCTTTTCTGGCCTTTGTTCGAGAACTCCCCCATCCTTGAGGACATCAACAAGATGGTGATCAAGGTTAGTCGTCCCTTTGTAACTCGAGACATTCTGACCGATCCTCGACTGACATCCAACAGGAGATTATCTCTTCGTCGCCGCCACCTTCGAGGACTTCAACGAGGTATTGACCAAGGTCAGTCGTCATATTCAGCCTGATAGCCTTTAGCAGACCCTTGACTGACATCCACCAGGATATTATGTCTTCGTCGCGCCTAGACAAAATTCGAGCAATTTTTGGACCATTACCGATAGAGAGGTCAGTCTTTCCCTATCCGCTTTCTCGTCCCCATTCTCCAAGCTTAATACTAACATGTGCTTCTACAGTCATTATCCTCTCTCCTCAACTGCAGAGGCAAATGTCAGCTCTTCTCAGATTCCTCGAGCATTAGACAGCCCTTGCCCTCGCCCCCACCCCACTATATATGGACTGGCCTTATTATCAGGATGGCCCTCCTATCTGCGTCTCCTTCTCCTTGTTATACCTATTACCGGTATAACGCCGGCATTGTCCCCAACAACACCAACTTCAGACCATCTGCTGCATGAGCTCGTGACCATCAAGTCATGCTTGAATGGAGATGCAACCCGTCGTCTCGTGCTTGCGACCTAAGCGTCGTTCTGGGATACGGATCCCCTTTTGATCCTTCGGCCATTTCAATGTCGACGAGAACGATTACGGGCGTTTACTACCTTCTCAAAAGCCGTCAAACGCCATCATGAAGCCGCACCTGAACTGTCTGAACTTAAGAGAGTACCTCGTCGCTGGCACATATGGGTACACATGTGCCAGCGACGAGGCGAGTATGAACTGTCGACCTCCCAGGCCCGCGAGTACGTGCATGTTGTCGTTCGGTTCCTACATGTCCCAGGCGCAGAGGGTCGTGAGCTCATCGTGATCGTGCGGCATAATACCGATACTGCCGAGTACAATCTCGAGGTGGGCGACCAAATCAAGGTCAACATCAAGCAGCTTAATCCCGGAAATGAGCCCAGTATGTTGTGGCACGGTGAGGTAATGTCAGACCTGCCCTATTGTCAAATGCACGACGCGCCACTACGACTTAGCCGCCCATACGACTCGAAGATTGAGAAGTACTTTGGTCTAGATGCCGCACATTAAAATGAGGGTTCTTGCATGCGACCTAAGTGTCGCTGGTGTTGGCAAGACTGCAAACTCCTGGATTCAGGAAGCAGCGAGCTGTGTGCAGTGAATTACACACCGAAACTCCCCTCAAGAGCCCGTACCTCCATTTCGATTTCCAGGTGAACCTTTGTCACTGCCGTCATCAAGAGCAAGCCGGTGGCGAGTCGTGCTGACCTTTGAGGCGCCTTCGGCGAGCTCAATGAAGGTCATCTCACGAAGAAGACCACCGAGATCGGCATCATGTACTACGGCGATGCTCACTACGTAGCAAACGTCAAGAAGGAGCGGATTGCAAGGGAGGGGCGATATCATGATCGATCTGAGAAGGCTGAATGCTCCACAACGCTGCGAGAAATCCACGGCAGAGGATTTTTCGAAACATTGCGAAGCCTCGAGCCTCGTCACATCGGTAATGACAATCAGGCCGTGTCCTAGTTGCATCCCAAATCGAAGAAGGGATATCAGTGGCTGATGGGACGTTCTCGAGTTTATGGGAACTTGTGGAACACGACCATGGAAGAGAAGGTGTGGTAATCTCATTCGAGTTTGCGAGGAAGATCCCAAAGGTGTAATGATGCGGTATGGAGCAGCAGATCATGGTCCGTTACGTCCATCTCTCCAACAGCTATGAATATTCATCAAACTCGTCGTACTGCTACCACGACACCGCCGTTGTTCCCTCGTGAGATGTGAGCTCGCAAGATATGGGCATCGTTCTTCCGGGTGACCTTGAGCTTGTCTCTCTTTGCGTCACAAAGTTTTCTCCATTGCAAGCTTGCGACGATTTCGCGAAGGACGTCTCTCCAGAACCTCATTTCCCTCGAGCCTTCTGGTCGATTCGAACATCTGCCGGCGCGGGAACACATCGAGGCGCCAAACATGCCTGCGCCCAAGGGCCGACAGTGTTGCGACCTAGACTCCAGCGTACCAAAATAGCCGCCAGTTCCAGTCACAGTCTCACCAAGAGCGAGCGTGTTCGGCCTTTGAGCACTGATTTCGAGATTGGTGAATCTGTAGGAGGTGACGCCCTGTGATCATCTAAGTTGAGCCTTCGTCAAGGCATCTTGCCACAAGAACTCAGATTGCTGTTGCTTCCTTGACTCGGCATCGCTTGGAATCTCTCGATGCGCCAAAACGTCCCACCTGGGTGACTTACACCGTGCACCTCAATGACACGTACTGTACCTTGAGATGGTGCCGGTGGTATCTAGACGAAAAATCACCGCTTCTCCGTCCGCGCCAGACATTGACCGAGGACATAACATGAAGCGCCATGGTCGTGCAAGTCTTCAAGGGAGGTAACCACTTCAGCGTCTTCCACGGTCGTAGTTAGCTTCGTGCGTTTAACTACGCTTCGTGTGCATGATCGGCATTAGCTGGGCGCATCGTGCCCGAGAGAACCACTCATGTATCCATACGATATCCAGGGGGAACTCATCACAGTATGTTCGCTATTCAAGAATCGCATGAGATGTCTCAACAGCAGCCATCAATACGAAAGACCAACGTCCACCATGGCATGACCCTTCATGCACCTGAGTTCACGATGAGGACATTAGGAGCTGGATGAGGCATAGCTCCGGATCTACACGAAGTGCACGCGAAAGTGGAGACATGTGCATCAACACTCTCGACCTCACCCTTGCATACACATGCATGTATGTCCGGGCAATGAGCATACTATTTTTATGGCCGCTGAGATAGCTACAACTGAACATGCGAACAATTTTGCTCGAAGCCGTCGAGGGCGACATTCAGCTCCGTTGCGCCATTTCTTCACTGTAGATACCAGCGCTTCATGTTGCCGCATTGGGGAACGCCCATTGGCAAACCGGACATAGTTCCAGAGTTTGACCGGCCTTGGCCGGATTTTAGCATCAACATCCAATCCTTCTCCATTGCCCATGCAGCGGCCACTAGATACGTGTACATGTATATAACCATCGAGCATCGCTCGGAATAAAGCTGCTATCCATCAACACATTCTCCAAACATCTCCACAACCTGTTCATACATCAACAATGTCTGCCTCAAGCCTCATCTTCCACGCTCTCCCGAGCTTCTTCTACAGCCAGCTCTTCCGCACGCCGAAAGTACCAGCGACCGATTGTACGTCTCGTTTACCATTACCATAAGCAGGAGTTCGTCACTAACTTTATCTCAAGGCTCTGGCAAGACCATCATCGTGACTGGTGCCAATACCGGTCTTGGCAAAGAGGCTGTCCGCCACTTTGTCCGGCTCGGTGCAGCCAAAGTCATCATCGCCTGCCGCACCATCTCCAAAGGCGAGGACGCAAAGCGCGACATCGAGCAATCGACCAAGCGTACTGGCGTCATCGATGTTTGGGCGCTTGATCTTGCCGACTATGCAAGCGTCAAGGCATTCGCCGCGAGAGTCGAGACTCTGCCACGTCTCGATGTCTTCCTGGAGAACGCTGGAATCAGCACGACAAAGTATGTCGCGGTTGGCGGCAACGAGAGCACCATCACAGTGAACGTCGTCAGCACTTTCTTGCTGGCTCTTTTGGTTTTGCCAAAGCTCCGCGCCGATGCCAAGAAGTACAACTTCACTCCCACCCTCACTATTGGTAAGCTTGATCTGAGCTTCGCACACTCTGAGCAAATATCTGACAGCCTCGCCAGTCTCCTCCGAAGTCCACGAATTCACGCCGTTCAAGGAGCAAAAAGAGCCAGAGCTCTTCGACGCCCTTAACGACGAGAAGAAAGCCGACATGACCGGTCGCTACAA
Source organism: Microcyclospora tardicrescens (assembly GCA_003012245.1). Taxonomy (NCBI): domain Eukaryota; kingdom Fungi; phylum Ascomycota; class Dothideomycetes; order Capnodiales; genus Microcyclospora; species Microcyclospora tardicrescens. The sequence goes on from PXOE01000020.1 coordinate 4,726, forward strand.
CCTGAGCAAGCTGCTCGAGGTCTTCGCCTGTCGACAGATCGCCCAAGAGCACCCGGTCTCCCAGCTCGACGTCACATTGAACTTCGTCAACCCCGGCTGGTGTCATAGCGAGCTAATGCGCGAGGTCGACAACCCCATCATCAGACTCCTCATGAAGATGCTCTGCCGCACCACCGAAGTCGGATCAAGAACGCTGGTCGACGCCGGTGTCTCGCATGGTCCGGAATCACATGGACAGTATCTCAGCAACCAGCGAGTGACGAAGGTGGCGCCGCTCGTAAGGGGCAGAGGAGGTGCAGACATACAGAAGCATGTCTGGACTGAGCTGTCGGAGAAGCTTGAGCAGCTCCAACCCGGCATTCTCTCGAATTTGTCCTAAGCTTCTGAAGAGAAACATGTCTTTTTGCTAGCGTTGACTACTTGATATGTACTTTCATACGTTGTAATTACCATTCTCAGCTCGATATCTCTGTATCCATAAATATTGCGTCAATAGCATAGTATGCAAGAAGTAATACGCTCATATCAAAGCACATTAGTTAACTACTTAATGCACGAGCAGCCGCGCAAAGAACCCGCCCTCCTTCAAGGCAACCACCACCACGATCTCCACCAGCCCTTTCGCGGCCGGCATCAGCACCTTGGCCGCCTCCCACGCTGTCTCATCCATCGGACGCACGATTGTCTTCATGTAATCGACACCAAACCCGTGCGTGTCGATGTTACACGTGACAGACGGGTACCACACCTTCGTCTTCGCCGGCCCGTAGTACGGCGACATGTCGATATGGAAGTGCGTCGCGAAGCGCTCTGCCACCACCGCTTTCAGCTCGGCCCACGTCGTGGACAGAGGCAGCTCGTACGGCGTTTTTAGCGCTCGGGAGACAGTCAATGTGTTCATGGCTACGCTCGCACTTTTATCGGGATGCTGCTTTATGATGAAGCCGTGGTGAATCACGAGGCCGATGAGCAGGGTTTCGGAGGAGATATCTTTGGCATCGCTGGTGGTGGTAGTGGCGAGTGAGGGTGCGGCGTAGCGGGGTGGGGCTTCCGCGGACGTGGCGGATGGCGTCGCCTCGATCTTGACTTCACTTGCTTCCACATGGGACGACATGGTGAATGTGACGTCCTGGAATGTGTGCTACTTAATACGTTTCAGTAAGTGGTCGCGCCGGGGGTGTGTCTGCAATGCTGCTAGAATGTGATACCCGCATCATATTGGACGATCTCGATGCAGATGAGTGGCGCAGCAGGTACTTCTTGCGACCACGAGCGAGAGAGAGGTACAACTTCGATCTCTTATATTCGGCCTCTCAATTCACATGGAGATCACTCGTCTATATCACCGTCAAGGAATTGGGCGAGTCAGCTCGTGGCCAGTTGTATGGACTACAAGCTGGACTCTCACATGCGGACACGTAGCTGCACCAACTCTCTGTCAGACTGGGAGCTGCTTGGGCGGCGAACATTGGACAACGGACAGGACTTGAGACGTAGAAAACTGATTTAACAGTCGCTATTGACCTGACCTCTCTGCTAGCCAGATTTGTCAACCACGTGTCTGAGGCTGGATAGAGAACTCGCTTCAAAGAGGTCTGGGTTGAAACGCTTGAAGGCTGCGCTGCTTGCAAAGATGTAGGTCGATGGAGCTTCCTGGGTGTCATGTGTTGCGCATCAAGATGCAAAAAGTGCGCAGATGTGGGAGGAGTCATGGGAAGAAGAAACACTGATAGCACAATATAATACATTGATTTCAGCCTGAGTAAAACATGCGGCCATAACAATCTGGTGCCGCTTACAAAAACAAGTAAAAAGAAAGAGAATTCTGCTATTCTTCCACCATGCCAATTGCTTCCTGCCTGCAAGCATAACACGCTTCCAACCTTCAATGCCTCCGATGTATCGTCACCCAGGCGTTTTCAGTCTTGAAATTTGTTGGCGGGCCGCAGTGTTTCGGTATTGCGATTCTGTCACTTTCGCTGGCTTTTTGTTGAAGACCCGAAGACCTTTTCCGCATTCCCCGGGGGCTCGCGAGTGACTGGAGACTCCACTGTTGGACGATCACTCGTGTCAGGGCAGAGCGGCAGATAGAGTGCCTTGAGATCTTGCAAGACTTGCCCAGTGACAGGTAGGACGAAGCCTCGCTGTTGCAACTTCGTGATCACTTTGCCTATTGCCTTGCTCTTGAATGCCTGGTTGGCTTTGAGTGCTCTGACATCGGCAACGATGACCACCCCATAACGAGCTCGGGACAGGCAAGTCAGCACACGCGCAGCTTCTTGAATGGTTCCTAGAGTGCCTGAGGAAGCATCTGTCGTGAGGTCAACGATGATGATGTCCTTTTCCATGCCTGGAGTTTGCTCCCATGTCTCAACCATGACACCTGTGTAAGAAAAATTGGCTGCCGGTGCCTTGTGTGCAGAATTCGATGGGACAAGGTTTCGAGGACAGACCTGCCAGCGAAGTTGGTCGTGTATGTTCTTCTGGCCACGATATGGTGTCAAGATGGCGAGGCTATTGCTCTCAAAGCCGAAGATGTGCACCAGCTTTTGGACAAACCACCAACAAACAGCGGCAGAAGTAGGGTTGACTCTTGACTTCGTTATTGGCATGCACTGTTCTGGTGCGCGTTCCACGTCAAGGAGGAAGATGTTGGTAGCACCGAGACCGAGTTGTGTTTCTGCCATTGCTGCGAACTTGACCGCCAAGGGATGTCGCGCGATGGCAGGATCAGAGTGTGTTTCGCCATTCAGGAAGATGGGAGATAGCACGGAGTTGATTGATTCTGCGAAACGATACTGTCCACGAAGAGCTGCTGCAGGGAAGCCGGCAAGAAGTAGCCGCGTGAAGTCAGACAGTGCGACTTGTTGCACGAATCCGTTCTGCATTGGCGAGGAAAAGGATGCAGAATGCGCCTTGGCTTGACCGGGATCACCGACCCAGACATAGTGATTGCATGAAGGGTAGTTTGCTCGCATACCTAGAGTCTCGGTAGACTGTGCTCGAGCCTGTTCGTCCGCGCCAATCATACTTGGTAGCAGGGCGCTAACCACCGTGTCATTCGCCGTCCGGTCCATTGTAGCACATATGACATCGGCATTCCGCAAGACCCAGGCAAACAGGTAGTCAATTTGTCGTCGGAGTTCCCCTGCCTGAGAAATATCGAGTATTTCAACCTCGCTCATCTGATATCGACGGCGCAAGCTGCTGAAATCTTTTCCGTCCGCCACAGCTTTCCAGCGAAGATTGGGGCACGATTCGTCATCGATCAGACCTGCAACTATCAGTGCTTGGTGTGCCAGCGTCTGACGATAACATCCGTTAAATCGAGGATCATACATCTTGGCCCTGTCAAGGCCAATCTGGACTGCCATGTCGAATGTTATTGATTCAGGCTTGGCTTGCTCCAGCTGATCTTTTTTCACCTGATCATTGATATTATACCAGCGACACAGTGACAATCCCCGCGTTAATCTTGACTTTATAGCCGTCGCATTGAACAGAATCTTCTCGGTACTATCTGATTGGAGCCTCAACACCACGATGGGGTGAGCTCGGTGCATGATCGAACCTGATAGCGTTCGGAGACGATCTGCCATCTGGTCAACGTTACGATTTGATGGGGAGACCAGCAACGCCTGCGGACGAGCATGATCTCTCGTCGCAAGATGACATAGTGCAGCTCGGAGCAAAACCTCTGTCTTGCCGCTTCCAGGTGGGCCAACTACGAGAGAAACACCTCCATGTTGTAAGCGAAGACTATCGAAGGCATCTTGTTGAGCAGGATACAATTTGCTGCGAGCGACGTCAATGATGTGGCCCGGTACGCCACTGAAGAAATCTAGTGTCGGTATCCGATCGAAACGATTGGCAAGAATCAGATCCTCCGTGAGGCTCATACCAGTCTGCGTTTTCTCCCACTTGATGACAGCCTCTAAATTTCTCATCGTCCTCACGCGAGCATGGAACTGCTTACTGTCTGGAGTCCGATAGATATCAGCCAAATAAGGCGTTGCACTACTTATCACTTGCACTGCATGCTTGACATCCTGGAATGCTGTGTATGGTGGCACTCCTTCGAGGGATTCTGGATCAATGCCGCCGAAAGCTCCCGTGAACTTGATGATGTCGACGAATGGCCTTTCGATGCGCAAGGCTACGTCGTGACTGTTTGTGAAAGGTACCGATGACAAGACTACTCCTGCCCAACGATACTCTTTCACTTGGTTGGGATTGAGTGCATGTATATCGATCGAAACCAGATCACCTGGCTGGAGGTCATGCATTTGCTCGTTGATGTTGCGCTGCACAAGTACGATCAACTCTCGACCTTGCGCACCTGGGACTTGAAGCAGACGACACGTTGCCTTCATGTAGGCTCGGGACCTGGCTTGGGCAGCTTCATACTCTTGGAGGAAGCCGTAGCTTTCGACGATGTAGTATTCCCGGATGTCAACGAAGCTGATGCGCGGACCCATTGCAATTCTTGGCCGCATGTCGGGTGCAATGGAGGGGGCGCCATCAAAAATGCTTCGAAGTGGATAGTCGGCATGATCGGACAGTACCCAGTCAGCATAAGGCTGCAGGGCTTGCTTCTTCGCGTGGGTAATACTTTCAAGTAGATCTTGAAACAAGTGTGGCGCACGGGCATCAGACGCCACAAAATACACCATGCAGCCCTGTTCAAGCATATCCACCAGGTCTTGAATGCATTCGTCGAAAGGTCCAAAGTCCAGGGTCAAGTTTCGTGCATAGAGTGCGCCACCATGGTACTGGATGCCAAACTCGGTCGTTTCTGCTGACAGTTGACTATCAACCAGGTTTGCTCGTGGTCCTCGGAAATTGCCACGGAGGTCTGCTCGCGAGGCGACAGGTTTTGCGTCCAGAACTGCGGCTATGTTGTCTGCGTGGAAGCCGAACATCGACACCTTGGCGTGCTTTTTACCGTCTGCATACCAGCTGGTATTGATTACAAATTCGATACGAGGAACAGGATCGAGTGGGGTCCGATAGATGTTCATTCGGACGCTCAAGGACGCGCCCCCAATTTGTATACCTTTCCAGCTCGTATGCTCTTGGTCATCGCTGAAGTTAGGATACTTCTTCCCGTTTTCGTAACGCTCTTGACTGTCCCTGAACACGCCGTAGTGCTTGGCGTCAGCAGAGCTGCGAATGAATCTGATCTCACCCATAAGTTCGAGGGCTTCTTCGTGCTTTCTCCTGCTCGAAACGACTGGGTGAATTGGACGTGCGTTCTTGAAGCTGACTGTAGTGCCCCTGGACGGAGTTGGATCGAGTTTGCCTGAAGGAGTGGCTGATTTGGCGGCAGGAACTTTGGATCTGTGCTTGGCTTTTTGCAAACTCCGTTGAGTTTCAGCGAACTTCCGCAACATGGCTATTTCGGCGTCCGGCGCAGGCGGGTCGTTCGAGTGTGGGGCAGGCTGCTGCTGTGACACGAGAGTAGACGTATGCGTATGTGGATTCCCAGAGACCACGTATGGGTTCGAAATGCGGGAGAGATTACATTTGAACGGATTGGTCTTTTGCTGCGCAAATCTGATATCTTTCTGAGTGAGAGGCTCTACTGAAATTGCAGCGCGAAAGACATCAGGCCCGTCGATGTACCTATTCTGTTGGCCTTCTCGCGGGGCTTTCTCCAGTGCTTTTCGGGCGTTTTGAATGACCGTGGTGTGATGGATGTCGATAAGACTATTGTCGGCAAAGGAAACAAACTTGACAGCCATGTTGAGAGTCGGCGATGGTCAAAGTTTAGCGAACGAGTATAGATGGAAGGGTCGTTCACTTCAGTTTTGGGACGGATAAGAACTCAATCTTAACGGTGGTCTTGGTCACTTGGGGTTCTTGTCGAGGTTGTAGACACGAGTAAGCAAGTCTCGGGAGGCTCTGGTGTAAGGACTGGCTGCGAGGGAATAACAGGTTATGCTTGACAGGTCGTAAAGTCCTGAGGTGGTTTCGAGCTGATCGTTTGAGGAGTCGATGTTGTAATGAGGGAGAGAACACAGTTGCAGGTCACAATGCCCTGAGGTGGTTCGAGCTGGTCGTTTGAGGAGTCGATAATGTGTTGAGGGAGCGAATGCGGTTACAGGTCACAAGGCCCTGAGGTGTTTTCGAGCTGATCGTGTGAGGAGTCGATGATATGATGAGGGAGAGAATGTAGTTGCAGGTCACAAGTCCCTGAATTAAGAATGCTGAGAGAGGAAGAAAAGAAGGGGAGAAGAAGCAGGTCGGACAAGACATTTCCGTTGTGCGGCGGGTAATACGGGCCGCCGTCCCTTGCTAGATTTATGCGATGGTGAGAAAAATGTTCACATGTGAATGTAGGATGTCACGGCCTGTTACACTGACGAAGCGGTTTCCCAGTAGTAAACCTCACATGCTGCACATATAGTTAAGACGCCATGTCGAACATCGTAGAGGCGCAAGGCCAACCAGCTGCTGCTCCAGAGCTGATTATCTAGCACCATGTGACTGTAATGCCTGGAATGTATTGGTCTTCCCCCTATCTGTGTCTTGTGAACCCACCCTAGAGTGCCGTATGAGCCTTGCCCAGCTTGATACTTGTCACAGCGAGATATCTGCTGCAGTCTCCTAGGCCATTGCATATGTTCTTCTGCCCAGTGGTATCAGCGATCACGCGTGAAGTATCGCTCAAAAACATGTTCTTGCATTGCGCGTGCAGACCAGCAACGTTGAAGTGAAGTGAAGTCGCGAATTCCGCTGACACATTTCGCGGCGGCTCCCGTTCACATCAAGAGAGGTGAGTCTACGTCAACATGTGTATACATCAACAATTATATAAAAGTGTGTTAGCATTAGACTGCAGTCCATGTCAGATACCTTACCAGCACGACATCCGTGTGCCTGATCTGTTCCGGTGTTGCCTTACGCCACGACCAAGTGTCCGCAGGATGTCAAACAAACTTACCACACCACAACATTGCGAAGGATGAAAGGTATGGAAACGTCGACAGAGATGAGCAAGTCGATGTGCATATCTGAAATATCCCGTATGGGCTCAGGCTGCCTCGACTTTGGTCGCATGTCCGCCCCATGGAGATGTGGACCGATATGCCCGGTTGCGGAGACCAGCGATGGTGGGCAGCGAGTACCAGTGTTGTATCCGTGGCATCTACCACAACACATTCTTCGCGAAGTGGTGGTCCAAACAGCCGGAGAAGATTAGAGATGCTGATATTCAAAGAGCAATTCACGTTCGTTTCATCATGAACAATGTTCTTCACCCGCATCTGTCATGCAAGCCAGTCCTGGCGCCATACCTGATCTGGTGGCCGACAGCAGCTCAAGAATCGACATATCGGCGACTAGCCAAGCTGCAGCCTGACATGCTTCCTCAAATCGTGCATGCATGTATCGAGATTGGCTACATGGCTCTATTTGACGAGCTTCTGCAGGAGATTACGCCAAGTACAGCCATGGTCTCCGCAGCCAATAGGCAGGTAAATTATCATTTCAAGGAGCAGCTAGAGGCCCGATTGAAGATACTCGATACCGCCCCAGCAGTCGTTGACTCATGTAAGCACTCGGTCGAACTACTGGGGCCGTCTTCCATAGTCATTGAGAAGCATCTCGAAGCTCGCTTTATGGCTACCGAGGGCGACTGGCCTGGGCAATATAACGGAATCCCTTGTGATGCTACGTCCGTAGAGTTGATCGCCTGTATGCCAAATGACTGGAAGCTGAAGGCGAATGATGAAGCTGATTGGAGGGAGCTCGATTATATTGACTGGCCGCCACCTGACATCTCCTCACAAGCCATCGAAATTATGCTGGTGTAGATCTTGCATGGGTGGCGGTGGCCGAGACAACTCGGCACTTGTGAGTCACGATTATATATCACTTGACAGTCCTTCAACCAAGTAAAGCGCAGCAGGGTTAGCCCTTGAAAGTTGAGCACTGACTTGAAGCAAGATGCGCTTCGGCATTCCTTCCAGCAACCAACACCCTGCATGCTCTGCTCGTCTGACGAGGGTGGACGCAAAGTGCGCAAGCACAATCAAAGCCGCGGAGTCGTGCTGAGCCACCATCGTCTGGAAGTGATCTGGAGCTTTCGTACACAACACTGAGATACTTTGCCATGCCTGCCGCGTATCACTGGAGACGAACATGTTGTTGCAGCACTCGGTGAGAATAGCTAGCGTGGAGAGTACGGCAAAGAAGTCCTCGTTACTCTTCGGCTTTTCGCAGACTTCGACCATCAGGGAAGGCAGTGCTTGGAGGTTTCTGAGGGCTGCTTGCCCAGCATCATCAATCATGCTATTACGATTGTCGATGCCCATGGTAGGATTTGGAAGAAATTGGCCATCGGTGATCTGGGAGCGTCTTTGCGGTGCATCAGAACGGGAAACAGTGCAATTTCGGATAACATTCACCATTGCTGCGAGGGAAGGAGATTCAACCGTGGTCCGATGCCTGGGACCCAAAGCCACAGCCCATTGTGCACAACGCAGAAGAGCTGCAAGATGGGCTGCGAAAGCTTTGAGCTGCACATCCTCCGATGACACCTCATACATTTCTGTCCCCTCCGTCCCAAACCCGAGACGAAATGTGGACAAGAACTCACTTGCAAAAGTCGACTCTTGCTCTGCATAGAAGCTCGCTTCCCGGGGATCTGTTGCAAGAATGGCTAGATGGCGCGCTGATATCGCCAGCACGCCACACATAATGCCGTTATGTTGAAGAGCGGTCGACGCTACCCTCGTTTCCCAGTAAGTGGCCGGACCTGGAAGCGTCAAAGCAGTTGAAGTGACGAAATGATGGAATATCTTCAACATACTCAAGTCCAGTCTGAGAGATGTCTGTGGTTTGATATTCTCTCGAGACGCTTCCCTTGTCATATCTTCTGCCATCCTGCCATCATGATTTTCATTGCCGCCAGCTGCTGGAGAAGCACCGGCGGCAGAACCATGATGAGTCTCCTCTCCAGCCGCGTCACTCGCGTCACGAACCTCGAAATATCGTACCTTGTTGCCCCGGAAGAATGTTTGGAGATTGGCAGGTCGTGCGATGTTCTGTGACAAAAGCACACCGTCTCGGCCACCATGCACCTCACTCCAGTGCAACCTCATACGCTTTTCACTCACCGTGAGATGTATACATCCTGCTGACTCACAACGATACCCAGCCAGTACTGGAAGCAGTTCTATTGGCGACGGTATCGAAGTGGGCAGAGATACATCCTCTGGCTCAAGCAGTTCCAGTCGAGTGATCTCAGCAAGCAATCTTTGACGATTGCCGCGATAGATCTTATGCTTTAGGAGGTGGCTGTCGACGGCGCTTCTTTGTACTGCATGCTGGCATTCGCGACATATCAACACTCGATAGTCCGGGCGATATTGGAGAAGCTCGCTCGATTGAAGCAGGCTGTCCGCCATTATAGGATTAACGAGATGAGCTTTGCGTTATAGTCTGACCCACGAGACTCGTCTCTAAGAATGCCATCCTGGATACCATATATCGTGGTAAGTTTTTATGGTACGCTTTGATGAGCAGAACCTCAAGCGATGTTCGGGAATCCTACCTGGGATTCCTAGGTAGGATACCAGCAATAGAATGGCGGTTTTCGAAGCGGACCAATGAGCGCTGCGCATTTCAGCTACATGGAACAGCGTTGTTGGGAATTGATGCTTTACTTGGAATGGCATGTGTAGAGGCTTGATCAGCGAGCCGAGAGGAACGTCGCTGCACGGTTTCGCATAGCATAAGCCATGTTGAGGCTTCATATACATATAACGCACCATGTCGACTGCTTTGATATTGAATATAGCACCCTATCATTCATTCCCTTCTATCATAACTCAAAATGGCCACCCCAACGAACCAAGCAGCCTGGTTGAAGCAAGCTGATGCTCCCCTCGAAGTCGGAGATGCACCCCTTCCATCTGCTGGTCCTGGAGAGATCGTGATCAAGAACGCTGCGATCGCCCTCAACCCTCTCGATTGCCATATGCAAGACGTCGGTATCTTTGTGAAAGAGTTTCCTGCTATCATTGGTTGTGATGTGGCTGGGCAGGTGCACGAAGTCGGATCAAATGTCGATCGCTTCAAGGTTGGCGACCGCGTTGTTGGGTGAGTGCTTTGCGAAGCGTGACATCTCCAGTAGACTGATATCATTCCAGCCACTGCATCAATCTCGTCACTGGTCGTGCTTCCGATGGTGCTTACCAGTTGTATACTGTCGTCCCTGCAGACAAAGCAGCTATACTCCCAGCCAAGATTTCATACACGGACGGCGTCGTGCTTGTAAGTTCTTGCAAGCCTGGGCTAGATCTCAAGCTCTGGCATGTGCTAACATTGAATCCATTACATCCAGCCATTTGCCATTGAGTCTGCCACATGTGCACTGTGCGTAACTGAGCCTGGTCCATGCATGCCGGGAGTGTCTACACCCGCACTGGCTTTACCCTTTCCATCTGTGAATACTGCTCCGGCTGCTGGCAAGACGTTATTGGTCTATGGTGCTTCTTCCTCTGTTGGCTCAATGACCACACAAATCGCTACTGCTGCTGGTATCACTGTGATCGCAATCGCAGGCCAGCAGAACCAGGAATTCGCCAAGAGCATCGGCGCCACGCAGGTCTTCGACCATAAGGACAACAGCGTGGTCGAGAAAGTCGTGGAGGCTGTCAAAGCTACCGGCAACGAGTTTGCGGGCATCTTTGACGCTATATCAACGCCCGAGTCTTACGCTCGCGATCTGCTCATACTCGAGCAGCTTGGTGGTGGGCACTTGGCCGCTGTACACCCTCCACCCGCTGAGGGTGTACCGGGGAACGTCAAGACTGGCATGATCTTTGCCGTGAATGATGTGGCCGCTCCGGTATTCCGGAACTTTGTGACACCTGCCTTGGACAGCGGCAAGTTGAAGTGTTTGCCTCCGCCATTGGTCGTGGGGAAGGGTCTTCAGTACATCGACGAAGCTTTGAAGACATTAAAAGCTGGTGTCAGCGCAACGAAGCTGGTTATTGAGTTGTGAAGGGACTGTACAGTATAGAGATCTCAGCATATACATGTATGCGAGGCTTACCAAAACCGCTCTCTCCCCCCGACAAACAGCATTTATGTTAGACCGCACCAGGAACAAAAAGTGCAGGAAAGTTGAAGGGAAGACGCTCGGCGAGAATGTACTTAGACCTTGAAACTTGCTCTGCTACATTGTATCGTCGAGACCAATACTTCTACCGCATGCCTACCTTTTGTATGTTCTTTGTCTCCGTCAGACCTATATGTACGGTCGCACGTCTTCGCTTGTACATAGACGCTTATGATGCAAATGCTCTACCTCTTGCAATGTGCCAATGATTCATTCCCGACTGTCCATGGGGACAAAGCACGCGCAAGACTCTTCCCAGCCATCGAAACTAGACTCGTCGCGATACATTCGTATAACCATGAGAACGAGGAATGTGCAATTCATGGGCGCACAAGCTCTTGGAATATCCCAACACCGCTCTTACTAAACCAGGTGAACACCGGAAACGCAATTCGCATCGTCATGACCGCGGTTCATCGAAGTACAGATTTCCATCGGTCACTTTTGGCGGGCATTGTCGATGAGAGCTTGAGCAAGCATGTCCACAGCTGGGTGTACACTAAAGAGGAAGTAGGGGTGTTTCGAGGAACTGATCGAAGTTGATCATGAGACACAGAACAGAGGTGCCGAATGGACGGGCATTGAATGTTGGTGCCTCAGGCAAGCAGGTAGAAGACGGCGAGAAGTCACATCCGTACGACACCTTGAGGTTACGGCAACACCACTACATGGATGCGATGCTCCGGAAAGAAGCCCACCAATGTTCGAATTGGCATTGGAGCAGTGTAAATCAGTATTAACAAGAGGCATACCAGCATTAGCAATGCGGACATCGGTATCAGGACCAAGTACGTTAAAATTAGAGACGAGCTTATTGGACCGAATGCATGGTCAGCCTCTATGGACCTGGCTGGATCGCAAGCACAACAGAAGAGGAACATCATAGTATCAATATGAAGTATGTCGCAGATGGTTTCGTACTGCCATTGGCCGAACGCGCACCACTGAAACACCGTCGGTGTGGCTTCGTGGAGCACCTTTGGTGTCTGCCTTATCATATAAGCGCCCACCTGCACCAAAGGATGAAACAGGCGAATTGGAGCCACTGATGCCAGTTTCATGTCCTCCAAGATCCAAAGTAAGCTGGGCATTTGCCACTTATATACCCTCCTACGATAATACCATCTCGTTCCCAAGATCTCCTCACCGGAGCAACAGAATTCAGATCAGCAGGCCTGGTCTGTCCGTTTACTATAACATTTCCGTTCACTAGTACAGCGACTGGCTCGAATCCTAGCACGATGGGAATCAATACAGGCAAGCTTCCACTTACACGAGACAGACTAGAATTGCACGGCATTTTCTATCTCACGCGATCTCCGGAGGACCTTCACAACGATCCACATCTTGACTGCGATGTCCTCGATAAGGCGTACAGCTTCTTGAAGAATGCCAATCGTAGGATGAGATATGTGGACGAATCCGTGCTTACACCAGACCATGTCGATTGGCTACGGGAAATCCTGCTTGACACGCGCAGTGTTCTGCCATTGCGTGCTATGAAGTCTTTGGCTGCTGACGAGATTCGTGACATCCCGTTGGAGTCTGTCTCCGGTGCTGCAGGCAACGTCATGGCTACTTCGACTGTACTGGGAATCAGCGAAGAAGCATATGAGCATATCATCGAAAATTCTCGCGCGGCAGCTCAAGAAGCGAGAACGAATCGTGTGAGGACCATTGAGGAACAGGTCTGGCGCTCGTACATGAAGACCAGGATATTCCAGCACTACCATAGCGGTCAAGCACCTTTGTTTCATGCGTACGTAGTCCGCTCTCAAGAACGAGCAGAGCTGATTCTCGAGCAGTGCAATGTGGGATCCCGTGCTGGACACATATGAGAGGTGAGTGACACGCCTTTGGCCGCAAGAATGCGATTAGCTGACACTCAGCAGCAGCCACAATGTCCCGTGGACCAATTGGACGAGCTCGGAGATGCTTCCATTCCCTATACCTTACATCACCTTTGGTTTTAGGATGCAAGCTCCGCTAGAGGCACCCAGAGGACTTGAGCGTTCCGTACTCATGAAGAACTTCTCACCAGCCACGTTACAGCGACTCGCGGCCAAAGGCGTGATCTGCACCCCATCATCAGACCTTGCAGTTCATGCCCCTGGAAGTACTCGAGCGGAGAACGTGCCGCGAGATGACGTGTTGTCGTTTCCGTTCGCCGTCGTCGAGCTGCCTCCATGTGCGGACGAGGTGAAGGGCAGTCGGCAGGAGTCTGTGTTCTGCCGCGCCGCCAACGCTGCCTCCCGAACATTGGAAATGCTAGAAAAACTCTATACAATTGGAGATGTGCACCCATACAACCATCATGTACCTCCCGTCGTTGTTTTCACCTGCATCAGTGCCTCTGTTCGTATCTGGGTTGCCTATTCCGTAAAGGAACCAGATGGGACTACAGTACATGTGAGTTTGACGCCTCTTCTTCAATCTGCTCAGCAGTGAGATACTGACAAGCATGGAAGATCATGACTTGCATTGAAGAACTCGAATTGATCACAACATGGGCTGTGATGAAACTGCACGTTATCATCGGCAATCTGCTGAGATACGCTGCGAGAATCCTGAAGCCGAACATTTCGCATCAGATCAGCCACTGGCGGCACCACAAGGATGTCAAGGACGCCGGGGTGTCGGAGGAGGTCGAGCGAGTGGCGTCTCTGAAGAGACTCAGAAGCGTTGTGAACGGTGGAACGGCGCAAGTCAAGGCGACGCCGCTGCATTCACCGCTCAAGAAGCAGAAGGTCAAGACCGCAAGACCGCCCCGTCCATCAGTGCGTGATGAGTGGCAAGAAGAGCTTCTGGCAGAGGGCCACAATGTATCGTGTGTGCCCGCTTAAATTGAGCCGATTAGAATAGACCGCCGTATGTTAGTATATTCCGTGCGTGCCACTGTGGATCACCGAGTCTCAAGGTGGAAGAGAGTACGGAGGTATGATCGCGGTAACATGACATGGAGCCATTCGGCTATTCGTGATATAACGGTGTATAAAGGAGAAAAGTTGTCACCATTCCCCTGGGTCCATACTTACATGTTTCTCCCGTCATCTCCAGCCTGATTCAACGCGGCAGTGTCGTCGCCGTGTATGTACAATTTCACGCGCTCGAACTTTGCACGGATTCATGAGTTACCTCAACATTGGGTTCGGCTACGAGACGTCCAGAGCAACTTTCTCGTCCGGACCGAGCATATCGTTGAGGTGAAATGCGGGCGAAGGAAAGACGTGAATGCCCAAGCACGCTTCTACTCATGGAGCGAGCGAAGGCGTAAAGGGAAAGGATTTGACGAAGTGATTGATTAGTGCTGCATCTGACGTCCTTGCAGGAGTGCAATCATTCGCGTGGCGTAACATGAAGCCTATAACATGACACAGCTTGCGTTTCTTGGGCATGTCAGCTGAAACAGCTCCTATAGGTTCCATATGTGGGCGTCAATGGTGCGTGTAACCATAGACCCGCGGAAGGCCGAAAGACGCAGTTGTCACGACCACCGGCAACCACGACAACCACCGGTACGCATGGCACAAGCTTGAGATCCATCGTCGGCTACCACATCAGTCAGTCGGGTTGCCGACACGACTCCGACACATGTTCTTCAAGCTATCTTCATTGCTTTGTAGAGAAGCAAGTCCTGACGTGCTTCACAAGCTCGATTTGAGGTTGCGTATTGGTCCAGGATCCTCCATGGTCGAGCATCAGCTCTCAGCTGGTGCGTAAGATGAACAGCCTCATTCCTGATGCCACTCGTGCTGTGCTCATTTATGTTGAGGACAGTCCGAAGATGATGCCACCGGAAGCTAATAGACGATCCTAGATTCCTTCTGTTATAAGCTGTTAGGACGTCTCCTCTCGTTAGCCTTGATTAAAGCATAGAGCATGGCATGCCATCTTACGCCGTGATAGTCTGCTTTATTCCGTGGATCATGTTCGTTCGCCATGTGTGGTTGGTGGAGGCGCAAGTGAGAGCGCGACAAAAGTTCATGTCGCGTTCGATGGTTTCAGCCCTGTGCTCCGCCCGAAAATGCCTCGTTTTGGAAACGGGCGTCACCGCGCCTCCGCAAAGCTTAACTTTGTGCCAAGATTCCGGTTGCCTGCATTCACATCTTCGCAGCATCTTTCTTCGCGCTCTATCGCTTTCCGCACACGGAGACCGTACACCACTTCTTGCCAAGATCACTGTATTGAGTGTAATTCCACCGGACAATGTGCGTCATCCAGATCTTAGCCGAGTGTGTAGCCTGTGATTTAGATTTCTGGCGCAATGCTCAGCCTTCAGGAATGCGATCCTCCTTAAAGCGGATGCGTCCGTCCTCAGCTGTTACGAAATAGCGCAACGTCCACGTGCTACTCTAGGCGACTCTAAATAGTCTGGATCATTTCGATGGCTTCAACGCGATCCAACGGTCCTGAACAATATATAAGGTCGATCGTCGCCGCCCAGATGTGCCCGACATGGGTGGAACAGACTACTACCCTCTCAAGCGATCAAGCCTGCTTATTTCTCCTCCATCATGAGATCCACCATGAACCATCACGCTGCGCTGGCCGTCTTACTGGCCACAGCAGAGGCACAATCTGCAACTTGGTGGCAGCCTGTTGCGGGCACGACCTATGCGATTGACCTGTCGGACACAATCGCGGCACCCTACCCTACGGACACGACGGCATATGACGGTGATCTGTTCTCGAACAACGGTAGTGCCTGGGCCGGGCTCGTTGCCGCGAACTACAAGACCATCTGCTACTTCAGGTTAGTTGTTCGACCAAACAAACGCGGAACTTGAAGACTGACACTGTCAACATAGCGCGGGCTCCTACGAGAATTGGCGTCCTGACAAAGATGCCTTTGCGGCAGAGGACATTGGTGAGCCATTGGAAGGTTGGGAGGGAGAGTGGTGGGTCAACACGAGATCCGACAGCATTCGTTCGATCATGACTGCAAGGATGGACCTCGCAGTGGCGAACAACTGTTCGGCCATCGACCCCGACAACATCGACGTCTATGACAACGGTGGAGGAGGATTCAACCTGACGGCCGACGATGCCGTGGACTACATGAAATTCTTGACCTCTGAAGGCCACAAGCGAGGGCTTGCCGTCGGCTTGAAGAACGCGTTGGAGATCATCCCAGATGTCATCGACGACGTCGACTTCGCGGTCAACGAACAATGCCAGCAGTATGGAGAGTGCAGCGACTCGCAGCCATTCATCGATCACAATAAACCAGTCTTCGAAATTGAGTATAGCGAAGGCGATGTTTCGCAAGACACGATAAACTCGATCTGCGGAAAGGCATCTACCAAATTTTCGGTGCTTGTCAAGCATATGAGCTTGGACTCTTGGGAAGCTGCATGCCCGATCGTTGGTGCCGACGCTACGACTACTTCACCACCACCAGCTGCCTCGTCATACACAAGCTCAGGGGCGATGAACCTACCTCAGGCTGCTTCTGTTTCCGTTCTTCTGGCGGCTGGACTTGTTCTGTTTTCATAGATATACGAGAGTTTTTCTCTTCAGAACTGAATGATTTCACTCCAACACTTTGCTTCTATCATGTTTGCTGTCCGTTGTCCAAGTGTCTTTGCACCAGCTCTGCCTCTCGAGGACTGTCAATTGCTGAATGCTAGGAAGTGTAGAAGGTCATACAGTGCCCTTGAAGATATTGACGCTTGCACTCTAAGGAATGTTTATGCAAGAGTAGGTTTCGATGAACGAATGCTAGCATCAGGTATACAAAAGTAAGTGAACGTGGTGGCTCGTGTGGTCGTTCGTGTCTATGATTTTAACCACCATATCTTCTCACCAAATGCAGCTTAGAACTATGAAAGTCGAGCGACCTACATACCGCTGATCGAACTATTCCGTTCCTTCCTTAATCACTGGATACCATTTTCGTTCTGCCGCATTGTAGTATTCCCATATCTCCGCGGAAGAGTTGTATCGTTCAAAGCGTGACTTGTCCGCTTTCCACTCGGACTGCCCAGTTTGAGATCCACTTGGTGTTGGTTGTAATACAGTTTGCGCATTTTGTCTTGGCTTGGGACTGGGCGCCTGCATGACAGATGCTGTAATGATTGATGCAGTCTGCGGCCTTCCGCCAGGAGCTGGCATCAGAGCTGTTTTGGGATCAATAGTGTTCTTTATGGCCTCGAGCGCCTCGGGCGCAATGATCTTGCGCTGCACCATGTGCTCTACGAACCAGACGAGCCAATCTTGACAGTCCACGACTTCTTCCTGTAATGCAATCAGCTCTGTGAAGCACTCACATAGGCACCATTGATGCGCCTTGGTGCACCATTACAGTACCTACCGCAATCCAAGGATGTGCTGTAACACCAGGAGGTCTGACGGAATAAGCAATTCTATCGAGATCGCTCCGGCGCTGGGTATCATCGCCAACGTATGCAGTGTCCGGAGGAGCCCAAACATGCTTTTGGTCAATCATTCCGACTTGGACAGCATCGTCCAGGTCGCCCTCCTTAGTGCTTTCAAAGTTTCGTCCGACAACATAGGTAAAACCACCAAGTGGAGACCCAGCGACGTGGTAGAGTGTGCCTAGACACTTGGCAGCTGTCAAGGGATGGTTGCCGGTGTGAGCGGGATTCGGTATGAACATTGCGGCGTGCTTGCGACCTCTTCCTCGCGGAGGCATGGCCCATTTCAGTACCCATATAGGCAGCGGCTGCTGGCGCAGATCGGGGGTCATCGGATATTAGCGACTTACTCTGGATGTAGACTCGTGAAAACGTGATGGCTAATTGTCTAGAAAGGAAAAGATGGCATCGCATCAGGATGATACCTTAACATTCCATGGTTGCCTGCATGTAGCTGTGCCGCGACACGCGATCTTCACTCCATTGGTTCATGATGCTCATACCTGTTACTGGCATTTTCACGCGTGGCGACACACATGTGCATTGCTTGCGTGTGTCATGTGAGTGTCAGGCTTATCAGTAGAATCCATCCGGATATGTGTAATGGAGCTTTCATGATGAGGCGAAACTCGAAGTACGTGTAGGGGCTTGACATGGAGCCGACAAGACTTGGAGCGTCAGCGCCCGGAAATTGCCCGCAGGCCCATGCATTGAAGGGGTTATCATCCTCCTCAGCTTCACATTGTCCACTCGTCGTCCCCAAGATCTCCTTGTGTTTCCAAATGACAAACGACGACTTCTGCTATCCGTCAGGATTCGGACTCGACGATGTTGTTGCTTGGGGAAGCTCAGGTCTCGTTGTCGCGGACGATTCTTCTGGCACCATCATAAAAACGCCATTCGATCCTGCGAATGAGTGGTGTTTGTCGTCCATCTTGGTAGAACGACAAATCTACGAACGACTGACCCAGCGAGGAAGTCATGATGGCATCTTGTCCTGTCATGGAGTGTTCGAATCGGGTATCCGCCTTGAATACGCACCCAATTTCGATCTCCGATCATATATGACGAAACAAGATGTTTCACACCAACAGCGACTTCACTGGGCGAGACAAATCGCCGGAGCCATCAGTTTCATTCACGAGGCTGGTGTGATTCATGGCAACGTGACCTGCGCGAACATACTTTTGGATCAGAATCTTCATGCCAAACTGGCAGAACTTTGCTGGATCATCCTTGGATGGAAGTCCGTTACTCGTTGCAGTGACGGCGAGTCATAGGTTCCCCGGATCTCTCCTGTCCGTGGAAGCCGACATCTTGACGTTGGCCTCTGTTTTCTATCAAATCTTCACCGGACATCCTCCATTCCACACGTTCTCAGACGAAGAAATCAATATACGATACTGCAAAGGCGAATTCCCCGATACTAGCTCTTTACATGGTATCGGTAAAATCATACAGAAGTGTTGGCAAGGTAGCTATCACAAGAGCAAGACGATCGTTGTAGATTTGAAAGGTATGTTTGGAAGTATACTTCGAGTTGACATACTATGTGTACCAGCACTGGAAAGCCCAAACATGTAGGTTGTCACTGCCTGATAGCATGCTATGATGAGTATTCTGAATATGTAGGTGCTAAAATATGGCCTACAAGACATTGCTTGTCGGTTGTGATTGATGTCTCCCATGTGCTCGACAAGGCAGACTTGGAAATCCGGAGATCTCCCGAAGCCGCCGATTCCAACTTCAAATGGATTTGGGTCCACATATCTAAGCGCCCAACACGATTCAAGGATACACAACTTGGCGCTTATGCATGCTGAATACATGCATGAGCTCGTCATGAGCTTGTACCAGACCTCGATGAACCAACAGTTTCGGTCGCTCGTGGCGCGATCACTTCACCACCCTTTGTCCTCGCGCAACCAGCATCGCATTGACCAGATTTCCACTTAACTCGCAATTGGTGCATCAAGACTCATCGGGCCAACGATCATGTATGATCACCGTGTCCGATTACGCGCCAGCAATTGACGTTAGTGAGTACGCCGCATGAGTAATGTGCGCGACTGCGTAGGCAAGTACATGGAGGCACTCGCTGCCATCCCCCGTTTTGTATGTACTCACACAATTTCTCTACACGTATCATCCCGCTTCGTTAATTTGCCTTCATGTCGATTTGTATGTTTTGACAGCACTTTCTATGGATCTCATGGCTCGAGATATCTCTTTGCCCGTCTTTGCAAAATCTGTCGCAGAGCCTCCCAGGATGGGCGGCATGCTTCAACCGCATAGATCAGCGGCACGGAAGGCCGCTATCACACTCTTTACACTGTTTGCACTATACTGGACTTTTCATGGCGTCCTCATTCGACGTATCAATGGCAGATATGAGGAGAAAAGCGTATCATCCATACCGGAGCTGGCCACGTCTGTGGTAGCCGCGGCGGAACTGCATATGGACGAAGTCCCATCAATACCATCTTGTAAGACGGCAGTCGGTCTGGACGACATTGTTGTAGTGATCAAGACCGGTGCCACAGAAGCTCAAGAAAAACTGCCTGTACATTTTGACACCACGCTACACTGCTTCCGCCACGTCTACGTATTCTCGGATTATGCGGAAACTATGGACGGCCATGTCATCTACGATGCTCTGGACAATGTGACCGCGGACATTCAATTGAATCACGACGACTTCGAGATGTGGCGTCGCCTTCGTGATGAGGGCCGAGCAAGTCTGCACCCAAGCGAACTCAGCACTGCGCGCAGTGCGGCAGATGCGTCGAGTCCAACAGACGACTCGCATAATAGCGCATGGCGACTAGACAGATTCAAAAATATACCCATGCTTGGAAAGGTCCTGGAACTGAAGCCGGATGCCAAATGGTACGTCTTTATCGACGCCGACACCTATCTGTCGTGGTCCAGCCTACTTGAGTGGGTTAAGCAGCTGGACCACACAAAGCCCATCTACACTGGATCGCCTGCCACGATGGCGGCTTGGGAAAGAGCAGGTCGCATGTGGCCTGCGCAGGATTTTTGTCACGGCGGCTCAGGCTACATACTCTCCGCGCCTGCTCTAGAAGTAGGTGCGAGGATCTATGCTAAGAAGCAAGAGGAGATCGACAGCATGATCTGCGACCATTGGTACGGAGACGTCGCGCTTGCACAATTCATGGAAGAACACTTGAGCCTCAAAGTCAGCTCGGCCTTCCCCATGATCCAAGGTGGCGATCCCATAACCATGGACTTCAGCGAAGTTCGAGACGATCAGAAGCTGTGGTGTTTCCCAGCGATCTCGTACCACCATGTCGCCCCTGCCACGATCAAGGACCTGTGGGAGTTCGAACAGAACTGGACAACTCGGCAAGCTGTTGGGAGCGGACTTCTTCGTCACTCTGATGTGTTCAAGTATTGGTTATTACCCAAACTCGCATCAGCGGATGATGAGACAGTCTGGATCAACTCTGATGATGAAGCCGGGAACGTTGTAGATGATGTGATCGAAAACATCGCCGGGTGTCGTGCGGTGTGCGAGCTTGATATGAAATGTGTACAGTACACCTTCAGAGACGGGACCTGCAAGACGTATGATAAGCTCAGACTGGGTATAGCAGACGATACGAGGCCGAGCGGGAGTTCAGGATGGGTTATAGAGCATATTGACAGCTTCGTGGAGGATTTCGATAATTGTGATGGGAGTAAGAACGAGGGAAAATGGATTGAGCTGTAATGATAGATCACTAGAAAGATTCTGTTCCGTCGTATCCTACACCCGTGAATCCCTAGTATGTGACACTGATGCGATGCATACGCCTTCCGGGCCACTGGCTGTAACGATATCGTTTGGTCGCCATGTCTCCCCATTCCGCAGTGTCAATCGTTCCAGTTCTACAAGAGTCTAGCTATGTCGCTCTTTCCAATGTCCTGTGGCTCATTGCGTTATGCTCGGAACACTAGTCACGTGTACTGCGCATTCCAACAAACAACGGTTTAGATCTTGAATTGTCTCAAGTATTCGTAGTGCGGCTGGTTCTTTTCAACCGAATCCTTCAAAGCCTGCGCAGTCTCAGTTCCGTAAAGCTCGATCCATTTCTCGTACGCTTTTCCGAGATCTGCATCCGGTCGATGATCCGATGACCGTTCGATCCCAGTCGACGCATCAATTGTCTCAAGAAAATGCCTGATTACAGGCCAGCGGGATCGTTCATTTTCGGGCACGGCGCTCCAGACATCGCTCAATCCTTCTGGGTTCAGCTGCAACTCCTGGCACAGCTTTTTCCCGACCTCTTCCGTTCTCCAGACGATGTCATCTCCATCTACGACAATTGGAGATTGCTGGGAGGTTGCATGCGTCTTGAAGTGATCAAAAATCAGTCGCTGGGTGCGAAGGTCGACGATGTTTTCCCAGTTCTCGTCCCCGGGACGAATTGGTGAGATCGCGGAGAAGGAGATGTAGACAGAAGGGACAGAGAAGACGGGATTCCGGATGATGAAAATTGGTTTGAGCGTGCTGAAAATGTGATCAGGAATTTCCGTCGGATTCATACCAAGGTCTTGCTTGTCGAGGGTGTTGTGAATGATTGAGGAAGTGATGTCTTGTTTCAGAACCATTTGGCAATGTTCATTGGCGACCAGGAGCTTGTTCTAGGACGCAGCATGTATGTAAGCATACCCATCTTACGTTTACGTCTTGGTGTAGATGGGACAAGAATGTACCTTCTTGTTGGCATCCTCGATCGCTGCCAAAAAGTCATTGCGCATATCCTTGTAGCTACTCCCATCCTCAGTTGGCGGGATCCACTCTCCTTCGAACGAATTCTGTGCGGCCCGGAGAGTGTATCTCTCAGGGCCAAATAGAAAAGCTGGGAGCCACGGATGCCAAAGAGACTGCAGATCCGGATGTGTACTCAGATAACGAAAGGACAAGTGTGAGCGACAGCGCGCCATATCGAACAGAAACACGCAAGAGGGTGTCGTGGGTGTCATCTCAGACATAGCTGCTTTGGATCCAGTACGATTATTCGTGGAGAGAGTTATGGAACGAAACGCCCTGATGAGGTGCTTGGAGGGTGTATTGTATGATATTGGCATACATCATTGCATCAATTGTTGCGTTCTCTGGCTAAAGCTCCATGTCTGTGGCTGATTCTGACGTACTGTACGATCATGGGTCGCCTTAAAATCCTTCGGCTTGCCCTACTAGGTACAAACATGTCGCTTAACGCGATCGAATTTTCCCAGTGTTTATTGAGGCTATCGATAGGCTGCCATCATCTCGTCGCTAAGCAATTGGCACACATCAATTCATGTAGGCTCTTAGCCATGATTTGCGCTGTTGCAGACGACGTTGTCAAGATTGATAATTCGTTTAACACTGCGGCAAAGCCTCCTAGACTATTGCACAGGTGCAAATTCAAGAGTGTCGCCTGGAGTGTCGTCCTCGCGCTCGCTATAAGAAAAGCTGACGGAAATGAACTTTAGCCTCGTCACTGCAATAGACGCTGAAAGACTGTATAACCTATGTATCCTTAAGAAAGTAACGTACACTGGTAGGCAAAAAGAGTGATATAAATGTACCATATGTGGAAGATGTAAGAACAAGGGGTTACAGGGTTATGCAACGTGACGACGTATAGCGCCGATCCACATGTCCGGTACGCGCGCGCCGCTGAAACGCTATTGACACCTCGTATTCTCAATCCGTTTCCTTTTCCTACTCTTTCGCTACGTACACACTCTTTGTTCATTCTTCCAAGCACCGTTTTTCCCTTTTATCACCCTCAGCATTACTGCATCTGGTTCCTACCATCACACTCATTCTATCACGACACTCACAGTCCTTACTTCGACACGCTCGGCGACGCGGCCACTTCTCCTGGATCAACAACAACACCGGAGCCATGCGTTTCACTCCACTCCTCGCCCTCTCGGCCGCCGTAGCCACGGCTCAGGCCTCGTACATGGGCTTCAACTATGCCTCGACCTTTACCGACGGCTCGGCGAAGCAGCAATCCGACTTTGAGGCCGAGTTCAAAGCCGCCCAGAGTCTCGCAGGCACCAGCGGGAAGTTCTCCAGTGCTCGTCTCTACACCGGAGTGCAAGCAGGAACTACAAACTCGCCCATTTCTGCGATTCCTGCGGCAATCAGCACAAAGACTACCCTTCTCCTAGGCCTGTGGGCGTCTGCTGGTCAGGCGAACATGGACAACGAGATCGCCGCGCTCAAGGCTGCAATTAGCAAATATGGATCCGACTTCACCGATCTCATTGCTGGCATCAGTGTCGGCTCGGAGGATCTGTACCGTAACAGCGCCACCGGCATCGAAAATGACAGCCTTGTTGGTGCCAATCCCGCGGACATCGTGAACTACATCAAGCAGGTTCGTTCAGCGATTGCTGGCACAGCTGCATCGGACGCAAAAATTGGCCATGTGGACACCTGGGACGCGTGGACCAATTCGAGCAACGCTGATGTCGCCAGCAACTGCGACTGGCTCGGCATGGGTACGCGCATTGTAAACCATACGCAGCCATGAATCCCTGCTAACAATTTCTTACAGACACCTACCCTTACTTCCAGTTCACCCAGGCAAACGGCATCGAGAACTCGAAAGATCTCTTCTACGCAGCCCTGAGCGCTACCCAAGGTGTGGCCGGAGGCAAAGAGGTTTGGGTCACCGAGACTGGCTGGCCTGTGTCTGGAAAGACAGAGGGCGCCGGCGTTCCTTCGACCGACAACGCGGAGAAGTACTGGCAAGAGACGGGTTGCTCGCTGTTCGGCCAGACAAACGTGTGGTGGTACATCCTGGACGACTCGCTGCCGGCCACCCCGAACCCATCCTTCGGCATTGTCACTTCCTTGACTGGCTCGCCGCTCTACGATCTGACCTGCTCCGCATCCTCCTCGTCCTCCTCCTCCTCTTCATCTTCCTCATCTACTTCGTCCTCGTCGACCTCCGCGTCGAGCAGTGCGAGCAGTGCCTCGTCTACCGGCACGTCGTCTACTGGCTCATCCTCTACTGGCTCGTCCTCTTCAGGCAGCTCCAGCTCTAGTGGTTCAGGTGTCGCCAGCACCACTGGCGGCTCTTCTTCTGAAGGCTCGTCCTCGTCAACCACCGGCGGCTCGAGCTCCACCGGCACTTCTGGCTCTCCCGGCTCCAACTCCGCATCATCCGGCGAGTCCAGCACCGTCACCTCGACCACGCCATCCAGCTCTGCCACCTTCACAGGATCTGCCTCAAGTGTCCAGGCCGCTGGCTTCGTCGCGGGTGTCGGTGCTTTCGCCGCCCTCTTCTTGTAAGCCTCGCCGCTCGAGCTTAGAACGGTGGAACGAAAAGGCGCTTCTTTTCCCTTAACCTCTCACTGCATATGTCCGAAGCGCTGGATAGCTGGGACTTTGGGCATACGGGTGTAAAATTAGACAGGGGGTTCTCTTCGAAATGTCATAGGGTTTCCCTTGCTACGAGGCTTTTGGCTGTCTCGGCATGACAATGAATAATTCAGGTATACCCAGTATGACAAGACCATACCAGAAAACTCGCTAAACTATCATGAATTGTGACATGCCTATCCAGCTCGCTTGAGAGGGCTTGCCCGTGTGATGGACTTGGTTGCCTGCTAAACAGCTATCATCTACTAACAACGTTTTCGGATCTGGACTCTCTGCGGGAACTACCAAGATACCGTACACTTTGAAGTATCTACCTCCGCGAGATGTGGGGTCCTCCAGCCATGCTCGTACTTCGTTCGAGGCGAGAACGTCGTGCTCCGTTCAGGACACCGTGTAGGCCCGAATCGGGGTTATGTACCATCCCCACATTACCCTTGACATACTCAGCAGGATCCCGCGCTCATTATCTGAGCCCACATCAATCAACCCTGGCTGAGAGCCACCAGGTTTAGGTATTGTCGATCATAACATTCTTAGAATTGAAGTCGTTGTGCGCCCAGCTCAAGATATGCAGATGACGCACTGCTGACTCTATAGCTCCCATGAATACAGCGACATTGAGAGTTCCCGCTCTGACCTTCATACATAGACACTCCGTGAAGGTCTCCGGGTACCAATGCAGCACGATGCCAGGATGCAGGTGCTCCTCCCTGCGAATCACGGTACAGAATGTCCTTATCTCTCCCGGTCGCACAAGGATATACAAACAGGTTCGGACCTATCACTAGAACTGCACAATCCAGACTACACTCCGCAACAGCCTTACGACTACAGGACATTGGTCCCAGGCCTGATGTTTGGAGCTGTCCTAAAACATCAACGGATCTTTTATTTAATTGTAAGGCGTTGCCATGAGGTTGATACACGCCGAAAACCTAAGATTGCACGAGTTCTTCGACAGTCGGGTCCCCGAATATGCGATCCTTTCCCATTGCTGGGGCGAGAGAGAAGTATCGTACCAAGACTTCCTCCTGCCCAATCTGCCGCCAGGCTCTCACCCAGGCATGAAAAAGATCATCGACTGCTGCGCACTTGCGAAGAGCGTCGGCCTGGAATGGGTCTGGGTTGATACCTGTTGCATTGATAAGACTAGTAGTTCTGAATTATCGGAAGCCATCAACTCGATGTTTGCCTGGTACGAGAAGTCGGTGCTCTGCTTTGTGTTTCTCTCGGACGTGGATGTTTCGAGAGGTGGGTTCCGCGATCTTCACGGCGAGCTCTCGAACAGCCGTTGGTTCAAGAGAGGATGGACTCTTCAAGAGCTGGTCGCGCCACAAGTGGTTCGATTCTTCGACGCGCGAGGTACGCTGGTAGGCACCAAGGAGACTCTCGCGGAGGACTTGTCAACGATCACTGGCGTCGAGATGGAGTATTTAAGCAGAGAACGATCATTCCTGGATGCTTCGGTAGCGAGTCGGATGAGCTGGGCATCGAGTCGCTCGACGACGCGCGAGGAAGATATGGCGTATTGCCTGCTGGGACTGTTCGAAGTGAACATGCCGCTCCTGTACGGAGAGGGCGTTAAAGCGTTCCAGCGCCTGCAAAGCGCCATCATCTTGCAGTCGGACGATGACACAATCTTCGTCTGGCGATCTAGCCAAGCAGGCGATAGAAGAGGTATGTTGGCGAGCTCGCCGTCGGAATTCGCACAGACTGGCCACATTCGTCCCGTGCAGTTCGAACACAGACGTCCTCCTGCCGTTTTCACCAACAGAGGACTGGAGATCAACCACGCCTATCAACAAAAGCTCTCCATGGTGTGGGACAAGATCTGCGAAACGCTTTTCGGGGGCCCGCTGTCTTCTACGTCTCAAATCCTCCGGCTGAGACTCGATTGCGAATGGACCGACCACCAAGGCGGTGTCTACTGGATCGGTATCGTACTGTGCCGCGACTCGGTCTCAGCGAAGTGGTATCGGCAAGATGCTTCAGAACTGGTTTGCGCTCGACAGAATCGGCTCTTCCGGAAGATCTATCCATCCTTTGGCGGATACAAGAAGATCTATGTCGAAGCACCTCGCTCGAGGCCGTTACCTTCGCATTTGTTGCCTCGGAACCCAAGCAAAGAAGCCAGTGCCAACACCTCCGTGACCTACACCCGACCGAAGGCGCTTGTATTCCTCGACGCTATCCTCCAGGTGCCAAGCGGCATGTCGTGGATCTGGGTCATATGCGCCGTCCATGATTCCTTGGGGCTCGCAATGCCGAACCGGGCGCTGACGTGGGCGTATCTGACCGGCTTCTGGGCCCTCAATGGGCTCTCGCTGGATTACCTCGCCGTCGTGACGATCCTTAGTCTCTGTGGCTGGGGCTTAGATCAGGGTGCGCGTGACTATCTGAACCTCGCGACCTGCTTGCTCGGCTGGGGCCCCTTGGGTGTTCTCGAGGTACTTTTCGATCTTGCCCTGTGGACGGACATGAAGGTTCTGTAGGAAGTGGCAGAGCCGATTGTTTCTGGGCCGACTTGTCTCTAGCCTTCCTCATAGAAGGGAGCGCCATCAACTCTACCTCTCAGTCGATATCAGGCTGACTGTTCATGAATGCGATTGGAGATCTGTTTGATGTTCGACCGTCCTTGCGTAAATGTATTCTATTGGCCACTTTGATTTGTCATAGTATAAGTATTTACGAGTGAAGATAGTATGGAAGAGGCTCTTAAACTCCGGCTTAGATTTTTATGATTTACCCTTATTATATTCATAGTAATCTTCCTCCTCCCTCTGCATAAAATGCCTATGTATTCGTTATCTATACTCTATTCTAGTGTACATTTCGTACAGCAAGGAACGTGATCGGGAAGCAGCTTGGCGAGTGCAAGTCGATGTATCTTGACAGCTTGGCATGATACAATTGCTGTGTAGCTGTTTATGCTGCTGATATATCTCCCGATGATAATAGAACGCTGTGCGCTGCGCGGTGCAGCAGCACCTCACCAGGATCAGACCCTTGAAGAGAACGAGATCAGCACTCAACCTTTCTTCTCCTGCCTACACCAGACCATTATCATGCTTCTTCAATCAGCTTCACCAAATCCTTGAGCTTGAGTGGTTTGCTCAAGAACATATTGAATCCACTCCCGAATGCTTCATCGTGCGCGGCTTCAGAGTCCAGAGCCGTGACTGCGATGATCTTGGCAGGAACCATATGATTACGTTTCTCGTAGATCCGGATGCGTTGCACGGCTTCGTACCCGTCCATCACCGGCATGTTGATATCCATCAGAATCACATTAGGTACGCCGCGGTCGGTCGTGATGAGGGGCGATCCATCAAGGCGATCGCTGGTGACAGAAGCCTGGTGCGCGCTGACGAACGCATCGACCGCAAGTTGACCGTCTATAGCGGTGATGTGTGGGTACTGGCGCTTCTTTGCAAAGGTCTTGAGAAGCTGGAGATTGATGTTGTTGTCGTCCACTAGAAGAAGAACTGGACGCTTGGGTGTCACGCCCGTAGACAGGGCCAGCTCGTCGTATCCTGTTGAAGAGACTGCCGGCTGTGTTTCAGGCAGAAGCGATGCCTCGGTACTTTGCGTATGAAGCAGATCTCCATTTGGGGCTGGTTGTTGTTTTATCCGCTCTGGTAAGTCTTCCGGAAGCGATGGCGGCATATCATGCTTATTCAGATCGTCGTCGACCTCTCTCGGCACTGATGGTAGACGCGCAGACAGTAGCACTAAGTTTTGACTCTTTGGTTCGGCTGCATGCGAGTCCTCATCATCATGATTGGCCCGTGCAGCTCTCGTGGTATCCGACGACGGAGGCGTTGTGATGGTCGCTGCCATATACTCCTTGTGTAGTTTCAAGGCCGAAGTGCTTGCGCGAACGATCTGCTTCACTGTACAAGGAAGGGAGATGTACTCCACGACCACCTCAGTGCTCAAACTATTCTCCGCCCATGCTTTCCTGCACCTCTGTGCGGTTGGAGCATTGCTGCAGATGACAAGCATTGGTGGGGAGTCGACACGACCTTGTTCGTTTCTGGATTCTTGAATTGACCGCAAGCAAGTCTCCAGATGACTTTCCGTGACGATAGCTAGATCGTAGGACTTCGCGTCTTCGCATGAGCATTTCTCCGCCTCGAAGCCAAGAAACGCCAAGTCCTTCCCGACGGACTTGATCACCATTGCCCACGCCATTGTCATGAGGCTGTCCTCTCGTGTCTGAGGATGTAGATGGACCTTTGTAATAATGCCAGCTTTCAAACCATGGAAGGTTCTGTACGCAGAAGCACTGTCTTCCGTAGCTGGTTTACCTTGGTCGCGCTGCCGTTCGAGTGGAACGGTCACGGTGACACGAGTACCCGTGCCATTCTGGCTACTGGTGACTTCGATCTTTCCTCCCATGGCATTCACCATACGAGACACCATATGCATGCCGATGCCCAAGCCACTCGAAAGCGTGTCCTCCTGGGAAAAATCCCGGAATAGACGATTTCTCTGGAAGTCCTCAGACATTCCCTTGCCACTATCGGCGACGCTGAGGATAGCATCAAAGCGCCTCTTTGACTCGGGTCGAGATTTCTGCTTGAGAGAGATACGGATAAACCCGGCTGGTGTGTACTTCAGCGCGTTGGTGATAAGATTCATACATACTCGCCTCCAGCCTCCAGTAGCGAGCTGGCAGCGCCACGCCGTGTCGAATGAGCGTTCAATATCGAGGATTACCAATGTCTGAGGCCGCTCCTCGATATCCTGAGTGTAGTGATACGAATAAACCGACGAAGCGACCATCTCCTCAGTCAAGTCATCCATGGCTATGTCAGTACTCAGAGCCGCCAGACCATTGTCGGCAGTGGCTCCCACGGGCTGCTGGAACCTCTGGCTAATCTTCGAACTCTTCACGGCGCCCTTTTTCAGCTGACGCTGCGTGAGATTGGCAAAGTCGAGCAGGTGATCGATAATGTCCAGCAAAGTGTTGCCACAGGAAGTGATCTGTTCGACCATAGTTGAGGCCGTAGTGCTTAGAGTCTGCTCCGCCAATATTTCCACACTTCCTAAAATACCATGCAAGGGAGAGCGCAGCTCGTGCGATACGCTTGAGATAAAATCCGATTTTGCTTTATCGGACTCGACGACCTCATAGCGTTTCATCTCTGCAACAATAACATCGCAGAAGGTGCCGACAAAGCGTATGTCCGTCTCCATAGATAGCACACGAAGAGGATCATATGTCCAGTACAGACCGCCAACGGACCATCGACGACGCGCGTGATCCCAGATACCGTGGAGTGCTATGCATCGCGCTCCAGGGAACGCAAGTTGAAGGTCCTCGCCATCGCTACGCTGCTCCTTGCGAGCCTGTTTCCGGAGACGTGAAGCTGTCAATCGTGGTTCCTCAAGGGGATCTTGCGCGGCTGTTTCACCCTCGGTAGAAGAGCCGTCTTCGGCATGCGTCGTGAAATCTTCGTCAAATGTCCAGATCTTGCCATGTGGGTTACGCCGCATAAGAGTACGTATGAATGCTTCCGTCAACTTCTTCGCCGGCTGGGCAGACTCTACCAACCCTTTTGCGCCACGTACGGACTGCGCACACCCCAACACCTTGCAGGCTTTTGTGGCCTCGCTCTGCGTTTCCGTTGCCGCCGAGTCTGAAAAACCAGACGCTGAGCCGTCACTATCACCACCTGTGCTAGTCTCAGTGGCTTCGGCCAAGCCACCAAAGGTGCCCACAGAGGCGTCCAGGAAGGCAACCCCGTCTATGCGTAGAGACTGGCATAAGATCTCCGCCGCCCTCTGATACGTGCTTCGTCCCGTAGTGGTCGACTTTCGCCTGCCGAGCGATGGACGGAGTGCACGTTTTGCATGAGAAGCAGCTGCGATGTTTGCAGCATCGTGGGGGATTCGCGGTCGCTGTGGCTGAGTATATGTGTCGTTCGCAGGCCGTTCGGAGGACAACTTTGGGACGTCGATTGGCTGCAAAGTGAATTCATGTCGTGGCATATGGACAGCTGCTTGAGGAGTATTAGAAGCGTGACCGTGACTCGCCAATAGACTTTTCTGGTCGAAATATTCACGTCTTTCAACATGGGAACTGCTCAGAGACGGAGATGCGATGGCGTCAACCAACGCATCAGGAATGCCGGAATGAACCTGAATATCCTCGCTCAGGCTGTCCTTTTTGATGGGCATGTTGGTGGCAAGCGCAGCTCCCGATTTATCACCGGAAGGACCTTTGATAAACCGACCTAATCCGGCCACCATATCGTTACCTTGCTGGCGCTCCGAAAGCGCCCGGATTGTTTCTAGATGTGTCATGACGGTTTGAGACATGTCCCGCATGAATACGATGTCCTGTTGGGAGATGCTGTCGCGAGGCTTATCATCAAGTATACAGTACGCTCCGATATTGGTGCCAGATGGAGTGGTGATCGGTACTCCGGCGTAAAACCGACCATTCGGATATGCAGTAACATACGGCCTGTCCTTCAGGTCGGGATGTTTAGTGAGATCATTGACCACGAAGACGCTATCGCGATAATCTCTTTGGGCATCGGTTTTGACGGGGAAGGAAGGAAGATTGACGGTAACTTCACAACATGCGACATCACGAGGAATGACTGAGTGCCCCACTACCACGAGTCGTCAGCACAGTGCTAAGATTGGTCGACAAGTACTCATGGTAGGCTCAGATGAGCGCTCAGGGTATATGGAGGTAGGATCAAGGCTGGAACAGTTCGACTTACACCAAAGTTGATCCCCAGGCTCATAAGTGCTATTGTCCTCAAGTGACAGCGTCTGGGTCGCCTCTGCCATGATATAGGCATGATTGATGTCGAAGAAGAAAATCAATGCACGGCGTGCCTTCATTCGCAATGCGCCCAGCTGGCAAAAGGTCGTAAGGATTTTATCGGGGCATGAGATTGCCTTGTGCTGATCTCTGGCAGTTTGATCCCGCACGTCGCAGAATACAGGACCATAGTCGGTCATCGAGCGAAAAGGGCCATAATAGCTTGATGCGACTTAAGTCAGCACAAGTTGCAGCATCGTGGACCTCGTCTTGAGCACCGCTGGCATGCGCACCGGTAGAACTGGTACTCCCGCTCTCTTTCCCCTCGTACTGCGGACCGAGAGGCCCAAGTACGGCCTGGCTTGACACAAGCATCGGTAGCTTCAATGCTGTCCATGTCAAGAGTGCGCGTAGCTGAGGCAGAAGAGTGTCAAAATCATGTTCAACGACGTGTCGACATCATGTTCAACAGCGTGTGGTCTGGACTCCAGATCGTTCCGGGAGTCGCCACTTGCACATGCCGCACAAGCAGGGATTTGCAAATTTCCGGCGTAGATTCCGTGCAAGCACTACCAAAACTGCCACAATACTGTAGGATATTGTTGATTGGCATCAATGCTCACAGGAGGTGGCAGAGGAAGCCATAGCATGGTGGACTTCGCGGCCGTTCTTTGTTGGCAGGAAATCATGGCATGGATTGGATGCGCCGGATGTGCTAGTTCTACCAGAACGTTGCGTGCTGAGATGGGCCGACCTCGACGCGTTGCACAATACCAGTCAGGGCGATGCCAGTCAATCGCTCCATAGCCCATGCGAATCGAGCTGATATCGAGGTTGCTTTGATGTCTTAGGTCGAAATACTATTCTTCAATGCCTACATGGACGCACTGCCTACATGTACTTACCGTCCAATATGCGCGGTGGGGTACATGTAGGTGTGAGCTGCATGCCGGGAGCATCCGTGCTGCTGTGGTCACCAGCGGCGTGCGGCCACAGGCACGTGAGGAATGGGCATCCTACACATTCTATCCGACACGAGTCGTCCACTGGCGACCAACAGTAATTATCTGTACGTTCCGCATCTCTCTTACGATATATATGTCCTGCGAGGTCTCGGTGCCATTAGCAATGTGTTCGAGTTCCTCGCCACGAACAGCAGACATGTAGCCGTTTGCCAGGGTCGCTGCCCCCAACCTTACGAAAAACATTATCAGCCAGACATGGAATTGCACCAGGATATCCTGAGTATGTTCTACAAGGAGCTCACAGCATATCTTAAGGCATCTCATGGTCAGCCAACCAGCTGTGTTGGATTTTGTCCAGGACCAGCGGACATGACAGAGTGGTTGATAGCTACCACAACCGAACAATATTGAGCCAGGACCAAGGACTGCTCATAACTCATATCTTTGTGCAGAAGCATTGCCGTTCTATGCCTTTAGAATCTGGACTGTGGTGTTCTTACCCTGCGCCTCGACTCGGCCATCACCGACTTTTCCGTCCCAAAGAGGACTGATGGAAAGCCGCCTTGGCGTAAGCCAGGACGTTTTGAGCCCTCGGCAAACCTTGACCCTTTAACTAGCAAAATATATCTGCTGTTTTAAGCCTAAATCAAGGTTCTTCTTATGCAGGAGGGCTCGACACACGGGCATCCCCACAGCACTAGATGTCGCGTGGCTCGAGTGGATGCTCGTGGTTGGCCACCGTTCATTGTTCCATCTTGACAGCCAGCCACAGTTTTCAACGTCGGCACGCTTGGCTTGAAGCCAAAGTATCCATCGGTTCAGCACCAAGTGTCCGAGAGCGAAAATTGTCAGAGTCGAGACTCAGACTCAACATGCTATATCATGGTTCATCTCCGCCGTCGTTGCGCCTCCCTGGTTTGTCTTTACAGCGCTCGACTTGCTCCGCCACAGGCCCTGTTTCCAACATCACACCATGGCAGGACGATCACACGACGAGATCATGGCGGAGAAAGGACTAGCTCAAAGCTCCGAGCAGCCGGTCACAACAGAAGAAGCTGATGAATCGAAAGAGACGCGGCCCGCGAACCGCGTTCATTATGGTACTGTGATGGTGGATGTCCTCATCGCCATCTTGCCTTTGTATTTTGTAGCCTTTGCCGGGTATGCGTACTCCCGCAACAACACTCTGGCGAACACTTTCACCAACCAAGCAGTGTTCAGAATGGCTGGATTTGTGAGTATCCTTATAGAAAAAAGCCGGCGTCGATGTTAGGAGGACTCAGCTTACCATTTGTACAGAACCCTACCATTTTCCCCATCCTCTTCGCTCTGATCGTCACCAAGTTCATCAAAGCGATTGCGAATTGGAAGTTGGAGCGAGGTGCCACTGTCGGCAACATTCAACACCTTCTTGGGAGTCGTTCGCTGGTGTCCTCTGTCACTACCCCACTAAAGCTGAAGGTCACTGGAATCTTTGTCCCGCTTCTCTGCTTTATGTGGATTCTCAATCCAATTGGAGGTCAAATGAGCTTGAGGGTTGCATCGCCACAGTCCAATTACACGGTCATTAACTCAAGCTTTAACTATTTGGACCCGACTCATTCAGCATATCTGCCATTCCCACCCGGCAGCGACAGGCAAACCGTGTACATCGATCAGATCGACGCAGTGTTTACCAATGCCTTGATGACGCCGGCGAGCTCCAAGAATGGCACTCAGGATATCTACGGCAACGTGCAAGTGCCTATGCTGGAAGAGCTCAAGGCTGCAGAGGAAGCAGTGTCCGATGGATGGTACTACACGGTCGACGTTCCACGCACTGGTTTCATAGGTGTTGCTGAGGACTTGCTGGAAGTTCCACACCCTCCCGTGCCCATCTACATGTCACTCACTGGCATACCGTTCCTCAACTCTGCAGATGCTGCTGCTCAAGCCAATAGCACAGCTGCAGCAACCAACCAGACTAAGGTGAAGCAAATCGAGCAAGCATTATTCGGTCCAAACGTCATCAACAACGCATCGTTGTTCTCGATGGAGTTGTCCTACATCCGTTCTGATTGCTCGGTGAACGTGGTCAATGCGGCGAACCAGAGCATTGCCGACGGTCTTACCTTTCCCTCAAACTGGGCGTTCTCAAATGACACCAACACGGTCACCAACAATATGGGCATGTCCATCTACGTTGACGATGCCCACACGTACAACAGCACCACTCCTCGCAGGATCGGGTTCCGATCCGCCGTCTACTTGTCCAGCAACGATACAGATTCTGCACTGTCCTACGGCTACACTGAAGCGTGGTGCAACCTCACCACAGAATATATTGAAGCTCAAGTGCTTTGCCCGAACGGACACAACTGCAGCACGGTCGCGGTGCGCGAGTCGACCAAAGATCACTTGCCATCGGCCATTACCGTCTTGGACATGTCTCCAGAACTGCACGTGGACTATTTCGCTGGTGGATTAGGCGACAGCGATCCCGCGATTTACGATTACACGAGCCTCCAGCTGCCGGTCGCTTTCTTCCAGAACTTCATCAACGCAACCGTCGCGCGAAACTTTCAGCCCGAGTCGGGCGTCGTTCCTGCCTCCCCACTCGCTTACTACTTCGTGGATCCGGCCAACCCATACGGTCAGAGCGGCATGACATCTGGTGCACCCATCTACCAGATCGGCGATGCACTGTTCTCCCAGCGAATGAGCCAATTGCTCAACACCTTCTGGTTGACTTCAATCGCGCCATTCTCGATGAGTGGTAGCTTCACCTCGGCCAGCCTCGCCGACGGCACGGCCGCGGTAGCATCTGGTCAGACTCAGATCGAGACCATCGTCCTTCGTTGCCGCATTCCCTACTTGTCGCTGCTCATTGCCATCTCCTCTCTGCTCTTCCTGGTCGGCCTGGTAACTGCGTACATGGATGCCACACGCAAGGGACCTGACGTACTGGACGATTTCGTCAATAGCCTGCGTCACTCGCCATACGTTCACGTCGACCAAGGTCCGTCGATGGAGGACGGACCGGAGAAAGCGCGTCGGCTGCGCTCCACCATCATCAAGATGGGAGATGTGCGTCCAGATGACGAGGTCGGATACGTGGCGATTGGAACGCCGAGTGAGCAACAGCCGGTGCATGATCTGCGCCCCACGAGACAGTATACTTAATGTGAATATGTAAGGTAGATGTACGAAATCAGACGTTTAATATGACTTGCATCACTTCCGTTGTAAATTTCGTTCCTCGCTGGAGACACGGGACGTGTGACATTCGACCTTAAGAGATAGAACTAGTATTCCAATTTTAGAGATGATTTTATTAAAATCTGACCTGCGTACATTCGTCAAGGGATTAAGTATCTTAGCATTAAAGTGCAGTTCATAACTAATTAGTAGATACGGTACGCGACTTTTTCCCGACCTAACGTACACGACAAGCAGAGTGTCGTAGCATTATATCCTGCAGCGGTAAGATAGTTTGAGTAGATCAATTTCTGATGTGAATCACCTCGTATTTCATACTATTTGAGTAGCACCCAGTCTTCGCTCTGGGCAGAATACATCTGGTAGGCTCATCACGGTACAAGAAAGTCTCGCAACCAGCCACCTGTGTCACTACACCTTCAAGTTGGTAGAGCAATTGTCATTTTCTCATCGTGCACGTTCATATCCCTGTCATCTTACAGCATCAAGAGCAAAGCAATAGCACCTACGACCACCGACAGAGCCCCAGCAGCAGGGATGAGTCGAGCCGCGCCTCCTTCTGCGGCAAAGTCCAAGCACTTCCTGCCATTGTTGACAAACGACGCGCTCACGATCTCAAAACTAGCCACGCTGTACGCTGCCTGATTACACTGGCCCTCCGTCGTGCTCTGGCAGCTGTAGCCGTAGTACGGGCGTGCTCTCAAGTCTGACCCCTCCCTACATCCATATTCCGGATGGATTTTAATGTACCGCTCCGCCGCCTCACCAGCTTGCGAGTCGCCGTTGCTCGTGATGTTGACTTGCTGGTAGAAGATGCGAGAGTAGTTGGTGCTTGGAGAGAAGTTGGAGCCACCAGAAATCGTCCAGTTGACACCTATGGGCCCATTCGCCGGTGATTCATAGTGTGCATTGCCTTCGGCGTTTGTGAAACCGTTGGTAGTACGGGACGTGAATGTCTCGTTGAAGTTGATGCAGGTCTGGGACACGGGGATGCTAGAGGTAGTGAATGAAATGCCGGATGCTGAGCTCAGATTGCCTGGTGTGACACAGCCATCCAGACTGGCTGGTCCGAAGGTGAGAGTCAAATTTTCGGAGCTGCATTGGTGGTCAGAAACATTTCAAGATACAGTAGGCTCGATGGCAGATATACCTTTGCGCTGCGACAAGCGGAAGCAGGGCCAGAAGCAGAACTGATACGGCTGACATGACTGGATTCGCTTTTTCGATCGCGTTACGTATGATACTTCGCGCTGGCCAATATCACTCGCAAAAGGCGTACAAACGGTAAGAGCATAGTGCGAACACCAACACGAATGCTGTGCTGTCGCATGTGGCACAGCATCTTGCATTTGTGACTGAATTCGGTTTAGCGTACTAGCTCTATCGTTCTGTGAACCAGAACGCACATGCGCAGATTCATGGCATGAAGTCGATCAATCGGCATTTTTTTGTGTACGATACGACCTCCAGCCGTTGTTTTGAAGCATTTTTCGTACAACATTACACCTGACTTCGGAGGTGTGGTGACTGATGTTCCCGTGCCCTGTATTGTAGCGAAGACTGGAGGACTCGATGGCCTCTCAGTGATGATCCCGCCACGCCAGAGACAGGAAGAAGTCACAGACAGTATCTTGCACCTAGAATATCAGCAGGAGAATCTTATTCTGATGCGAACATACTCATCTATTAATTCAAATGTACGCATTTCAAATTCTGAAGTGTTCATCTTAGAGACTAGTATGCTGATCTCCAAGATCTAGCTCAATCGATGGCTACCACTCGAAGGCTAGAGTGTTCTGATTGAGCACCATAGGGATGTAGACTCTTTCTGTCTGTGTTGTGGCCGCATAAAAAAGCCTCGTATTTCGTACAGTAAGGTATGATGTTGTCGGGAACCGGGAACACGATGGTGACGTCGATTCCGCCTAGCGCCTAGATGCAAATCTGACACCGCATTTCTGAGGGAATAGAGCTCGTATTGCTAGGAAGCAAAGGAAACCCGCCACGTGCATACAGGCATATGTCAAACTGGTTCCAGACCATCCGCGATACTTGGCTAAGGTCCCTAGGCTCCGCGGAGAGCGCTGTTCTTATTTGGATGTAGGAAAGCAAGCGCCGTCCTTGGCATCAGTCTGCAAAGGCGACGTAGATCTTGGACAGGTCGGAGCCGGCAAGTTGATGAAATCCACATCCTCCCGCAGAACAGACATCCTTGGCGAGGGAGCAACATGCAAGAGTGTCCTGGGCCTCATGTATCATCCAGCAATCCTAGCATGGATGTTCGTAGTTGGAGCAGTGAACAATGCTGCCCGACTCGCTCGCATCTGCCGGCCGTTCGAAGTGCTGACATCCACATAAGCAACCACGGTATGAAGTCCGAAGTACAAGTGCCCACAGGCAGGAGCATTCACCATCCACAAACAACTCTTTGCATTCGAGCGGGGACTCGGTCCTCTGATCCCCCATTGTGCCGGGCGCATATGCTTCGTTGCGGCTGAGGTGTTGTGGCAGTGGGTGGATTGGTTCATGCTCGCTGACCGGACACTTCAGCCCTAGCCAGCGAAAACCTTTCTTCCCACTAATCTTCCTTACTGGATGTTCGCATCTACTGACGGCAGCTAAAAAAACCATGCCGATCCTAGATCTGACGTATTTCGCGACTTCACGTATTGCTTTGTGAAGATTGGTATCGCATTCCAACTCTTTGACACGCACACGGCCCAAGTCTCCTCCTTTGCACGTTCAGCACGATCCGGAGGAACAGCCGTAACGAAAAGTTTCCATTGGCATGAGACCATTGACACGGTGCTAACGTGAAAAGGTAGGAGATCATGATTACACCTTAGCCAAATACATTAGTATGGCCCACGTGGCTGCGCTACAGTACAAGATCCAGCAGCGGAGTCCTTCATAAGTTTTGCTAGACAACATCGGATTGCGAGAACCAGAGGACTGTCTACAGCAGATTCCCTTTGCAGCCTTTCCTGGATGCCAGCGGATTATGGGAACGAGCATGTCGCCACCGTGCTGTATGTTGAGATGATATATAAACGGGCACATCGTCCAGGACATGGGAAATATCATCAGCAACTCAGCAACTCAGCAACTCAGCAATTCAGCAACTCGTCTTTCATTCAAACTTCAGTTCATTCACTCTCAGCTAAGATGTCTCTCAAGACCGTCGTTCTCTCTGCCATTATGGCTGCCCTTGCCGCGGCCGACACTGCCAACTTCGTCAACAACTCCGGCCAGGACATCCCGTACCTCCTCGTTGGCCAGGAGGGCAACATCGCCGGCCCTGCCACCCTGTCCTCCGGTCAATCCGTCAACCTCCCCGTCGGACCTGCCAACGATGGATACTCTCTTAAGATGGCCGCCCCCGGCTCTTCCGACTTCGGTAACAACATCTTTCAGATGGAGTGGGTCCTTTCTGCAGACTCCACCACCATCAGCTACGACATGTCCTGCAACAACTGCTGCCCTGCTGGACCAAGCAGCGGCTGCCAAAACAACGACCCACTGATCGGCTTCACCCGCTCCGTCGCCCCATCTCAACCCGGCAACGGCGGAAAGTGCCAGTCGTTCACCATCGGCCCCAACGACGACTACGATGTCAACAACGTCTACCCACCGGATGTCACCCAGCCCCCAGAGTCCGCTCTCGGCACGTGCAACATCATCAACGATGTCATCTTCACCTTCACCGTCTCGGCTTAGATGTAGCATCTTGACATTCATCTCACTTTTGGGTTCTTTTTCTCTTCACACCAAGTCTTGGCCTAAGACGCTTCCAGTCATTACCGAACAAAAACGAAGGATTTTCATGACATTGGGATTGGAGGGACATGCATTGGGATGGGCGTGTAGCGATGGAGTTTTTCATGGAACAGGATAGGATTGGATGCACAGCGCGGAGCTTTTCAGGAGTCTATAGCATACATGTAGAGTGGGCAACCATCTCGACTTTCATCTCGTCCCATTTCCTTCGTCTTTCCAACTCTGAGCGCTTCTGAACATGTTACCTTAGACCTAACTCATCCGTCCTCATTGAGACTCGGTTGCTGGCCAAGTTTGCTCTGCTGCACTGCTTAATCCATCCATGGTGAGTACCTCGATGGCAGATATGTTGAACATGCAGCGGCTAATGTACTGCTTCCTGGTTGCCGGACATGGCCCTCTTCCACTGCTTCACGAATCGAAGGTACATGTCTAATACTTCGCTGCTACATTCGAAAGGAAGGTACATACGTTGGGGTTGTAACACATGTATATATTCACAAGGTTCCGTCGGAATCGAAGACTAAGTCAGACAGAATTGGGTCGTGTGGTAACCATGCTCAAGCGGCGGCTGCGCAAGATGTGTGCTTACATGTAAGCGTATCTTAGATGTCGGGTGAGGTACGAAGCTTATAGGGAGACATGCAAAGCACAATTAGAAACTTTCCTACGGCCGGAAGTTGAGATGTCGACTCTGAAGACTGGCGTATTCATTTTTGAGACGGTTATGCGAATATCCAATGCCGAAGGATTGACCTCTAATGCTGACATACCTCCGCACCAAAACTCAAATACGAACCGCATAGACTGCAAGGTCAGAAAGCTTCTGTGGATACATCACCTCTTGAGCTTTCCAGTTGGCGCAAGCAGTAGTAGTGGTTTCTTCGTTCTATTCATCAGGCATTTTTTTGTGGTTAGCATGACTAGATATGGACTTTTTTTCTCCACATGCGACAAATTCGTCCGTGCGAGTCACTTCGAGCTCAGGGACAACAGCGGTCAAAATAGCAGATTACGTGCTGTTCGACCTGGAAACGTGCCAGCTCGTGATGGGTCACACATTCTTAACTTGAAGACCTGACACGACTACATCATCGGTCCCCGGCGTCTGGCACTGGGCATTGGGATACGCGATTCTGGTAATTTCATCGACGTTGCGCCATAAATCTGCTACGGACCATTACCATACAATTCGTGCGCATTCGTCGGATCGCTTCGCGCATCGTAGA
Source organism: Microcyclospora tardicrescens (assembly GCA_003012245.1). Taxonomy (NCBI): domain Eukaryota; kingdom Fungi; phylum Ascomycota; class Dothideomycetes; order Capnodiales; genus Microcyclospora; species Microcyclospora tardicrescens. The sequence continues at coordinate 45,583 of PXOE01000020.1, forward strand.
GTTCCGCTCGACTTGAAGCTTCCAATTCCGACCGTTCAGGCTGATTGTGGGCAACTCCTGACACTCCAACGTACGCCGGGCTGATTTTATGGTCAACGAGCACAGGCGCATAGCTCATCGATTCCAGCTTGTCGTCGTTGTGTTGGATCATTTCGGCTGGCGCGCGGCCGCGTCGCGCGCGCCTGATGAGGAACCAAGCTGCGGCGGCGAGGATCAAGACTGCGGCCGCGGCGCCGATTCCAATACCAGCATCGGCACCAGCGCTAAGACCTCCTGAGGGTGCGGCGGATGGGCTCGATGTCGCAGACGCGGTAGCAGATGTTGTCGCAGATGTTGTTCCAGGTGTGCTGGATGTCGATTCTTGGGCCAAGACTGCCGGTGTTGTCGCAGATGTCGATACGGACGATGAGGTCGTCGCAGTGCTAGTACTCGAGGTCGGCTGAAACGTCGTCGATGTCCCCGCTTGACTAGTCACGAAAAACTGCTGTCCTCCCAAAGCGTTATCGTTGTCCCCGTACTGAGTGAGCTTGAAAGAGCAAGGGACCGGGTACTGGGTCACCTCGAAGTTGGCGTCTGCGATGCTACCGAAATTGCAAGTCCCGCTGGGCAGGAGTGGATTTGCTGGGGAGTTCTCGTAGAAGTAGATCGAGTCTGTGGTGCTCGTGGTGCAGAAAAGAGTAACGTTGACTCCAGGGAAGGTCGAGTTGTATTCCACCGATAGCGAGTCGAAAATGTTGATCATTTGCCCATTGTTTACACCGGAGAAGTTGCCATAAGGCGGGTAGATGAATGATACTGCCATGATGGACAACAAGTCGCTCGATGCGAAACAGCAAGAGATCGCAGAAAACCAGGGAGCAAGAAAGTGGAAAGAGACGTCTTCAGCCGCACATAAGGTTCCTCCATAGCTCGAATACAGACGGAATCTTAGGGATCCTTCCAATCACGAACTTATCGCTTGGCAACGGATTGCGATGGGCTGTACGGTCTAGAATAGCACTGCTAACGCCGGTCTTGTCTTCAGTCGCCACGTTCTCTCCCGCATGTGATCAAGGTACATCTTCTTGCTTACTGTTAGTACCCAATTCAGACAGTCATTAGCGGAAGTATCTCAACTGCAGCAAGGGCCATTCACACGACGCTCATGCCTCCGACCGCAGCATCTTCTGCGAGCCTGAAAGCTCTTCGACTCTCAGTTCCATGGTGGGTTACGAGCAGAATCGGTAGAAATTGGCGTGAAGCGAAGGAATAATAGCGCGCGCAAGATTAGATGTTTGCGCCACCCGCCGCAGCTCGGCAGGGATTATGACACGTGCTCACCATATGGCGACGGCAACTCGACGGACGGTATTCGTTCCGCGCTGCCATCTTCTTGCAGTACTTCTTGCTTCGCGATCCTCTTTGCATCGTCAGCCAACCACGTCGATACCTTATGATACTTCTCTGTGTCAACCGCAAACGCCGAAGACGTACACTCAGTGCTCGATTGCGACTGGGTATCTTCCAAAGGGGGCACCGATGCGAAGGCCTTTATCAATCAACACGTGCTCACAGCCGGACACGATTCGGCGGGCGGGATCAAGCTCGACCTTTGCCATGCATTACGATTATCCAAGAGTGACCTCGGACTACAATCGCCTTGTTCTACATAGTCTCGCAGCTGTGAGACCAGCTCATAGGTAGGCAAGGGCATTCTCCAACGATTGGACTTTCACCCTGTTCCATTGACGCCCCATCCGACTCCCAGCGCTTCATGGACTGCATGAACGTCGCGAGACCGCCCAGATCGGTTTTTGGTACGTCACGAGATTTTGCAATACAGACGTAGATGATGTATAGCCACACGCCTTGCTGGTAGCAAGGGACTCCCACGCCAGCAAGCGCGATTCACCAGTCATGGTCGGCCCAATCAGACTATAATTGTGTAGGAGACCTCTCTTGGTGCGGGTAATTCTAGGCAATTATACAGCCGATAGACAGCTCATTAGCTGTACAACCTACGTCGCCGGAGCGCGAACACTATTATTACCTTCCGGCCGTCGTGGTCATTGAGCAGCATTATCCGTCGTGGCTGGTCTTCTTCCTGCGACCTTTATTATGCCCGGACGCCTGTCGGCGAAGCACATCTACGAGTACACCCTGTTTGATATCGCCAAGTAAGAGACCTGTCTGATACACACTCTACCTGCTGCCAGTTTTGCACGAGGTAATTGCTTGCAATATCATCCACGCCTCACTAAATCATAGTACAGGGTATGAGTGTCCCACCTACTTCTGGTAAGGCGAGCGAGCATGAGTAATGGATTACCGGAAAACAAAAGTTGTGCCAAAGTGCGCGAAAGCGATTTCCATTCAAGCTACACGCTGACTATCCAATCTTAAACTCACAGAAAGCGAAAGTGGGCATATGAAAACCAAATGAACAAAGCGGGGACTTCCAGATCCACACTGGTTCTCCAAAGAGGTCAAACAATAAGCAAGTCCAAGAAATGCACGCTGGGAAGGCCCGCCTCCCATCATCTCAAAACATGCGCACAGGAGAGCACGAGGTGAGCATCTCACCAGGCCGCACTTCGGTCGGCGCCACGAATCGGGGGTCCGCCCGCGATGGTCGTGCGATATCAGTCGAGAAACTTGAAGGCTTCTATCGGGACAAAGCATCCAGGCGGATCGAGTGCTGCGAGATATGCCTCGGACCATGGACCGATCTCATGAGTGTCGAACCACTCTGGTCCCCCCTTGGGTCCACAATTGAAGTCCAAATCTCGGGCTGCCTGTCCACGACACTGAATGATGTTTCGATCGCCGAAATTCGTGCCGCGGGACAGGGCACTGCCGATGCCATTGGCGTTGGGGAGGAACACGGTGCCGACACCTATCTGCACTGCCCGGTTACTGCCGCACGTTTCAGCCACCCGGTACAGCTTCACACTTAGCGCGGTGACCGCAGTGTAGTGCAGGGCGCAGATCTCAGTCTCGGTACCCGTACATGGGATGCTGTACGCGACTGATTTGGTGTCGCTTTCAGTCACAGCAAAGCCAAGAGTAAGGAAGTCCCACGCCTCGTTTCCCGGATTGGCGGATGCTGAAATGCTCCAGGTGAAAGTGTGGGATTCTCCAACTGTGACCGAGGCAGGACAGGAGACTAAGGTGTTGGCGATTTGTCCGATCTTGTAGTTCTGGTGAGGGTCGCCGTCGCCGTCAATCTCATAATGATAGCTGTACCCGGTCTGGCAGTCGCGCCGCTCATCATGATGGATTGAGTGTCCGAGATCGACCTTGTGCGGGCTACGGAGGAACTCCTCGGCACTGAGATTGCCATGAGGTATTTCGAACGTCTTGACTTTGCCGTCATGGAAGTCCACATTGATCTCATAGGCATATGCCATGTTGAGCATGAAGATGCACGCTCGGGCAAGCTTGTTTGAGGATAACATCTTTGCGAAGTTCCGCGAAGTTCTGACTTCGTGCGGAAAAGATCAGTGCTGAATCTCGGAAGGTTGAGAAAACAAAGTGCAACTCAGTTGAGCTCGAGAGAATCCTCGGAACCACGAGGTTGGCTCTACTTATGGCGCAGGCGTCGGGCACAACAAACCGAGTACCGTACACTTCTAAAGTTGGCCAGATGGACAGGTAGCCTCATCCTCCAACAGACTGGACGATCGCCGGAGAGTGAAACAATGCTCCACGTACGTTGAACCAACGACATGAGCATGAAACAATGCACTGCGCCGTAGAGTATGTGCCGGGGATGCGCTTAGCCAGCATGGTCGGCTGCATCTCGAGTGCCAATGATAGGCCTGGTAATCTGGCAAAAGAGGAAGTGATACCACCTTACAACGACATGCATGGCATCACACAGTCAGCAATGAATTCGAAGCCATGGCACCACTGGTGAGTTGAAGTGCTGCGATCCGTAGCAAGGCCATCAGAACCCGAACGAAGATTGCCCGACATCGCTTCGCGAAGCTGTGCTGTTCCGGCATGTATCGCTAATGGCCCGCATGTATGTGCCCCTCGAGTACTTCTGTCAGGCTTCTCGTCCTCAGGATATGAGCAATCATTTCTGTTGCCAAGGACGGTAACGTCTCAACATGTATTATGTGGCATGTCCATGATGTCAAGCACATCAAGGCCTGCATGCTCAGTATTGAGCTTAGCAATCGCTGGAGACGAGCATAGGCGGGATGAATATCTGCGGTCCATACTCTGCATACTGCGCTTCATGTATCTTTATGCGGACTGGCTGTAGTGCCAGATGTGACACAAATCAACCGAGCATGCCCCGCGATAATATGCATGCAGCCGCGCGATCGATGATCGTGCTGCCTGTGCCGTGTTTGAGGTCTGTTTCATTTGCGTGGATTCCAACATTCTGACTCCATGTCCAATTATAGCACATGTAGCTACAAACATGTACCTCACCAACAAAAGATGCGAGCTTTACTGCGCCGCACAGTCGGTTTTCTTCCTACTCTGCACTTGAGTCTATACCTCAATACAACTCCCCAAGTCGACAGCGACGTACGAATATCATAGATCTGTTTTATCACTGCAATCAACATCGTGGGCGCACTTAACATGGGATCACTACGTCCCGAAAGTGAGTTCGACCTCGGATTTACTTTAGCTACATGCAGAGGCTAATCTCACATCACAGACCAAACCATAACTTGCAATGGGACCGACATTCCAGCAGTGCAGCCTTCGGACTGGTACACCACCTCTACCATCTTCTGTGGGTTTGCGAGCTGCGTGACTCCGAACTCGTCGAGCCTGCGTGGCTGCTGCACTGGACCGATCAACTCCAACGGCCTCTGGCGATACTGCCAGCCTGCCACCGCAGAGACGGACTGGATCAAGCGCCTCAATACTTGGTCGTCTTGCGTCGAAGCGTCGCCTGCTAATGCCGACGTCAATGGATGGTATGGGCTTCAATGTAACAGGGTGTCAAATCGTGCTGGCCTGTTGGACGCAAATGTTGGGAGTGTATTTCTTGTAGCTGGGCTATTGGTCCTGATGCTTAATCGGAAGTAATGGATGCGAACGACCGTCTTGAGTGTCGCTACGTGCGCGGTACCCTTTGCACTCTCCGAGAAGCACTTGTAGCCGTCCACAGCCCCCCAAGGTCCAATAGCGACATCCAAGAAGTGATGTACACCATTCTGAAGTTGAGCTACAGTAGATTCTGTGACTGGCAACCTGCAATACGAGAGTTGCAGATCGGTCGTACATACTCACTTATGAATTTTCTTTTGTACCCATTCTCCGATACTCCGCAAACACTCGTCAGCCTCTGGCGCTCTGCCCGCCATGAGTTCGAATACATGCTGTTGTCCTTCATGAATCTCAAGAACAACCTCGGCGCCCGCCTTCTGCATCTTTTCCGCCAATTTGACGCCATCATTTGGTAAGATGTCGTGGCCCCCGCAGGAGATCCGGATAGGTGGACTCATCTGTAAGTTGTCTGGGAACAAAACCGACACCATTGGATCGTCAAGTCAAGAAGTATAGCTCTTTGCCAGGGTGTCGAGAAAGAACTTTGTAGACAGGGCGTCGTTCTTCTCATTTGACGTTGGTGAAGCGCTACTGCTCGTGAGGTCGCACCAGGGTGACAGTGCAACTATAGCGCCTGGCTTAGGGAGTCCCTTGGGATTGCCGGGAAGAGACGGCGACCGCTAAATTGCCACCAGCAAAGTCGCCGGCTACGACGACATCTGGCTGTCGAAGCCATTTTCGAGCAACCACTGACATGCAGTGAGGCAGTCATCGAGATCAACTGGATGCTTATATTCCGGGGCTTGTGGGACGGCCAACCATCAGCGCAAGACTATCCAAGCTTTCGCTAGATGTGCAGCCAGTCTGTGGTGGCTATGCAAGAAGCCATTGGGAACGCGCCACCATGCGCGAACAGGACGACATGCTGCTGCGACACGTACTGCGGGCTCACCCATCTGCATGGCACATGATTGAGGAGTACCACGTCGTCGTACAAAACCTAAGGGCACACGGCCGCTGCAGCCTGGATCTGGTTGTACAAGCAGCGTAATTGGGAAGATTCAAGATCTCTGGAAAAGCAGCGCCCATCTGGCCATGAAGCTCTGGTCGGTTGGGCGATCGAGGTCGACCGGGGTCCAGTATGGAGACATAGCCCCTCCGCCATGTACATGTACTCATGGTTTTCGCTGCAAGCAGCCTTATCGCACGAGCCACTGCACTGCCTCTTGCACGGCCACCACATTCTTACAGTACGCTGCAGCTACTTACTTCAATCCAGCCGGAGAAATGCGGGGACTCCGAGCAGTGCCTCCAGGCAAGGCGTTCCACAGCCCAGGCCTGAGAAAATCATAGTTGTAACGACATCCGCACCTGAATCTTTGCCCTCTTTCCCCCAAGCCATAGTCAAGACGTGGGGGTCACATATCGCATGGAACGGCCTGGCAATGAGTACGTGATCGAACATGCTCGATCCTCTGACAGCGCTTGGTATTGCTTCCAATATTGCGCAGCTTGTTGATTTTGGGGCCAAGGTCATAGCTCAAGGTCAAGAGCTTTACGAGTCTGGTACGACTGAGGAGCATGCGTCTCTTCAAGTGATCTCCAAGGATCTCGAGAAGCTATGCTCGAGACTTGGCAGAAAGTCTGATGAAGACGACACCATACTCTACCAGAGAAAAGATGGCAAGGACGAGGACAACGACATTGACGATGACGAGCAAGGTCCTGAGTTGCAGCTTGCCTGGAACCAGGCCAAGGGATCCAATTTTCTGGACGAGTATGCAGAGCAATTTCTCGAACCACAAAAACTCAAGAAGACCAAGCTGCGCGACACGGTCGATGACAAGACTTTGCAACGGCTCGGCCAGACCTCCCGTGAGGTCGCGAATGAACTGAGCTCACTCTTGACGACCTTAGAGATTGGACAGGATGGCACGCGAAAACGTAAAAGAGATGCTGTTTCCTGTAGCTTTAAGATGATTTGGAAACAAAAGGACGTTCGCAGGCTCAAGGAGCGCATGCAGATGTTGCAGCAGGAACTCAATTTACGTCTGACGTTCACCCTGAGGTAAGTCGCGGAAGCGGTGTGATGTGATGTTGCACGATGCTAAACAATAACAGGACGCACGTGCAGGAGATCACCAGATCTCTTGACGTTTTATCTCAAAGAGATACGGAAGCGTATCACAAAGCCAGCAAGCGGCTTCATATACTACAACTTCAGTGGCGGCGCGCGGACAGAGTCTTGAAAAGCTTGATGTACGATGAAATTAACGACCGCCAAACCGCGATCAAGAATGCTTATACGTCCACCTTCGGTTGGATTTTCGAGGATCCGACGACCGGATTTCCTGCTTGGATACAGTCCAGTTCCTCGGTCTTTTGGATTTCTGGAAAGGCAGGCTCAGGAAAGTCGACTCTAATGAAGTTCCTTTACGAGAATCCTCGTACCTTCAAGTTGCTCAGCAAATGGGCAGGAACTAGCAAACTCATCATAGCCAGTCATTTCTTCTGGATTGCCGGGACAAACATACAGAAATCACAGCTCGGACTTTTAAGGTCCCTGCTGTTTCAGATCTTGAAGCAATGCCCAGAACTGATACCGGTTATAGCGCCTGCAAGATTCTGGGATAAATTTGTTCAGCCTAACTGGACGCGGAAAGAGCTTGAAGATGCGATGGCGTCTATTGCCAAGCAAAAAGTTCTTCCAGCCCGCTTCTGCTTCTTTGTTGATGGATTGGACGAGTACGATGGCGATCATTCCGACATCATCCGCGCTTTGTCGGATCTTTCAAGTTCGCCCTTCGTGAAGCTCTGCCTATCTAGCAGACCCTGGAATCCATTCATGAGGGCCTATGGTCAGGAAGGTTCCAACAAATTTGTATTACAAGATCATACCCAGAAAGATATACGCCAGTTCGTTACTGGATTTCTGGGCTCCAGCCCATTATTCAATGAGTTCCGGGACGAGGAAAAGGAGGCCGAAGCGCTGATTCAGTCAATCCTTGACAAGGCGCAAGGTGTTTTCCTGTGGGTGTTTCTCGTTGTCCGCGCCCTTCTTCGCGGTCTCGATGAAGGAGATGATCTCTTCATGCTGCAGCGGAGACTTGAGGAGTTCCCCGACAATCTTGATGGCTACTTCCGCCGAATGTTCGCTCACGTCGATAGTGTCTACAAGAGCCAAACTGCAAGAGTCCTTCTGGTGGCGTATTACTATGACGGAGGTCTGCCGGTATCTATGCTCGACTTTCTCGAATACGAGGTCAACTCTCCAACTTATGCCTTGGAAATGCCGGTGCAGGAGCGTAGCCAAGAAGTTTATGGCAAAGAGTTGGCACGGAGGACGAGATATCTGAACGCTCGTTGCAGAGACTTGTTGGAGATTGTTAGCAGCGAAGTACGCTTCTTACATCGTACGGTTCGTGACTTCCTAGCCTTGCGTGATATCCAAGCAGATCTCGAGCGGTACGCTGGTAATGACTTTTCCATCGCTGTCTCGCTTGCTAGGGCCAGATTGGCGTTGATCAAAACAACACATTGGACTGCAACAAAAAACAATCTGGCCACGCTGTTTGAGTGTGAGCGGAAGGTAGCGGAATCCGATTCAGTCCTTGACTCGAAGCTCTTTCATGATCTGAAAACGTTGTGCGAGACCTTACTCGCCCCTTTCAGTCGCTTTGAAAGGAACGTATGGGACAAGGTAGATGGTACTCTGGATGCGGATTTCTTGCGCCTCGACGGAACCAAGGATATTCTGCTCTATGTCGAGCCGATGCAATTCAAGATATTTGGCTTTCCGGACCAACCAGCTTTCGACCGTGAAAGGCGATATAAAGAAGCGTATCTCTTCAGCACTGGGCCTTATGGACAGGAGACGCTTCGGCTGGTGTTGTGTAGACTGGTCAGTGATGACCAGTCTACGCCGAAACAACAAGCTGGCCCATCTTATTCTCTCATTCTGCGGATACGCCATACTGAGATGGTACACCTCGATGGTGTGATTCGAATCCTCCAGGGGATCGTAGCCCGCACGCCTGACTTCTTCAATTAGTTTAGGGCTTACCAAGACTGGCATAAGAACGTCAATAGGCTGGAGGTCCAAGGAAGGAAGTGTTCGTATCGTGGTCCGGTCCAGATACCTCGCTAGAGTTCGTGTAGAACAACTCATGATTCTCACGGACATCGTCAGGGCAAGGCACCATGGTGCCCGTGAGAGATTCGCTTTCCCGCAGCCAATACACGGCATCACTCCAGTTCGACCTAAGACTGTAACAGGAAGTGGAAGAGGGTGATTTGATGAGGAGGTCACCATGCATTAAGCTCATGGCCGTAATTACAGCGGCTGCGGTAGAGACTGAGGTGGCATTGGCCACGGTGATCCCGACTGAGACTCATTCGTTGTCCTAAGAGGGCAACAGAGTTGCTGCTGTTGAGTGCTATCTCCACTTACAGGTGGACAGCTGCTGTGAGCACGATGCAGAAGGTAGCATTGTCGCTGGCCAACCACGCAAATGACACAAGGATCACCCTCAGAGACTGATTCGCAGCGCACTTTATGGCCATGGCACGCTTCACAAGCCCCGCGAACGCTGGGGTGCCGCCGAGCCCCGATCGTCATAGCCGCAACTGTATACAATGTCAGAAGATATATGTATTGTAGATAAATTGTCGTTAAAAGGTCGTAGGAGATAGGTTGCTTCTTTGAAGATGGTCAGAAAATTGTTCAAGGATGGATATACACGGTCCTCACCTGGTACCTTCTAATGCACTTACGGCACGTCTCTGGATGGGCATTTCGACACAAGGAACGAAGGCAACGATGCCGAGCTTACAAATGATGAGTTGTCGATAAAGCAGTCGGATGAGCAGGACTGCCTTGGTAAGCAAAAGCTGTTCATTCACAGAAAGTGTTGCAAATGCTGTTATATGTATCACGCATATTCAGCTACGCATACACCTAGATACTTCACGGTGACTCTCGCATGCTCTTTTCCACTTTCGCAGCACATTCTTGTTATGTGGGCCAATTCTGGCTGCCGCCCTGGCTGTTCGGACGCATGTCTGTCGGCGCAAGCGTGAATCCCGACGAAGGATTATCGAGCCCAGTGTTGGGCAGATCGCGTCGCCCCGAAGGGAAATCCCACTGGAACGCCGCGGCGTTCCAGTTGTGGAGTGTACGGTCTGTCAAGATGCCTACCAACAACCTCACTGTTAGTTGCAATGTGAAGGGAAAGTTTCAGATGTGTACCGGCTTAGCCGAGCTTACCTTGAGCACGAAGCAACGCGCCAAAGTTTTCAACTTCGTTACGCTGTTGATGGCCCGGATACCACGTGGGTTCGTTCGTTCCTGCTAAGTAATAAGGACAACGCAGGATGACGGCCCGTTCATTGGCACCCCCTGCGGCTCTCTCACCGGCGTTGCGCCCGTAGTCGACTCTCCACTCGGCAGGATTGGTAGGATCGTTAGGATTGGCATTGAATACACGCTGACCATGAAAGACGTGCGCGAAGGGGACGTTGGCGTATGCATCGGCAGTCGGGTCTGCAGGATCCAGGTCAAGAGAATCTGTGTGGAAGTGGAAAACAGCGAAGATGTCTACACCCGGGTTTTGCTGCAGATCAGACCGATTGCGTAGATCGTAGGCCACTGGATGAAGAGGTGAGTGCAAGTCCTTTCGACCATGAACGTGCGGATAGGAGTACTTGCCTTCCAAGTTTGCCTGAACATACGGTGCACTGCCTCGAGGCCGATTGAGATAGCTGAGAACTCGTGAATACAGGAAGGGCACGTCGTTAGTGTTGAGAATTGCGTCGAGTAACGCTCCAGTGTTGATGGCGCTGTTACCTCCAGACGTTGGGGCAGTTGTTCTCAGATTGTTAAAAAAAGTTCTCTTCGAAAGAGAGGAAGCGGTCGGATGGGTTGAGTTGGAGAAAGGCAGTTCACAGACCTCTGACGCATCCTGATTCGCGAATTGGAGATCTGTCCGCGCTTGGTTGTAGTCGCAGAGGTAAGACAGCGTCAAAGTCGTTGGGTCGTACTCCGGGTTTGCGTCGAAGAGATCCAGATATTCCGAGCTATTGAGGTTATTTACTCCCAGAATCCGGTCAAAGGAGTCTCGCATTTGCATGGCTCGGTTGCTGCCGCCATAGAAAATGGATACGAACTGTTCTGTAGCCCCAGGTCCTAAAGAGTTGAGGTCGCGTTCTGCAAGAGAGACATCTCGTTTGTAATCGGAATCCTCATCGACGGCGCCCGGCGCGAGGTCCCCCTCGGATGTGGTAACATACTGGTTCGCAGGACAGCTAGAATCTTGGACGAAGGTCGCCAAAGTCAATTCAAATTGAATCACAGCAACATCATCTGGCGGATATCGTTAGCGATCGACTGTTTGATTGTATGACATGGCTTGCACTCACTGGAAGCGCCGTCACAACATAAGACTTGAGTGCCCGAGGAGCAGTATGATGTAGTGGTTGCCACAATGGTCTGGCCCTGGTCACAAGTACCCTGACACGCGTAGCCTCCAAAAGGCCCTCGGTTCCACTGGCAATTAGAGTACGGGTTTGGGTTGCTGCAGCAAAGTGCTTTGGTTGTGTCGCCAGAACATGGAGCACCGCCGTCTCCAAAGGGGGTGTTCGTGATCAGATTAGGCTTGTTGTTGGGACAGCTAGGATCTGCTGAACAGGTCGTGCTCCATGCTAGATTGAGTCAGCATTCAGAGCAATTCGTGGGTTGTGGTCATTCAACACATACAGCATTCCTCCTGCGCGATTACCGAATTGGAGCGTGAGCAGCATATGTCATTCGAGCCAGTGAGGCAGTCAGTCGAGCTGCTTCCAATCTTGACTTGGTTTCCATCACAGCGTCCACTGCAGAAGTACTTGGGACCGTCTGCCACACCACACGTGGTCTGCGCATCATTCGGGCAGCAGAATCGCCGCCCTGATGAGCTACCGTCACACACACCAACACCTGAAGAGACCCATGCAGTAGTGGACCCGGAAGGACAATCTTGAACACATGGGCCGGACTTTGGACCACCAACTCCCGGACACAACGCGTTGAAGTTGATGCAGTCGGTCCATTGACACTGTCCAACATCATCATCCAGAGAGGGTGCGCTAGCCGCCCGCTTTTGTTGCTGCGTACTGCCAGAGAGAGCATCAATGGCAGCGCCAGATTTATCCAAATCCATTGCCCACACCATTGTGCCTATCTTTGGTCAGCATGGTAGGCATACGGAGGACGTGACGGACTCACCCCCAAGACAAAGCTGGTTTGCATAATCGATTTTCTGCGCCAAAGTCTTCGCATCGTCATAACTCACCCTGGAAGAGCCGATCCATTCAGTGTTCGCGCTTATGAGGAGAGGAATGTCTGTATACGTACCATTGGTCGTTATCGAAGGTGACAACTGCGACGGCGGCATCCTGATAGTAGGTGACTTGGGCATCATCCTGGTTGATAATGTCGGTGATTTCATCGTACGACAAGATTCCAACAGTGCCGGTGCAGGGGCCTGGGTTTCCGCCTTCAGAGAACACGCAGCCTGGTTCCTTACAAGATGGGTCTTTGAGGGTGAACGAGCGTCCATAGAATCCGAGCCCCATTGTCACCTTTTCAGGGTCTATCTGGTTCCTCCATAATAGATCAAAAGCTTGGTCGATCTCGGTAAGGTTCGTGTGTGCCTGCACGTACGGTCCTGTCCATGTGTCATTGGTGTCCCAGGTCCCCTTCAATTTGTGTCAGCAACTGGGACCTGGCTATCTCACGATTTAACATAGGCTTACATGGAGATCATAAGTCATGACATTGAACCAATCAATGTTAGGCTCGATAGCGACGATGTCGAAATTCTGCATGTAGTAGTAAGACGATGGTATTGTGATAGAAATGCCATAGTTAAATCCACTCGCTCTGATGAGGCTGCGGAGGTGCTCCAGCAACAACGGATAGTTGGCGTAGTCGTCCTTGTCTCCGCTCCGTTCTGGAGCGACAGGATATTCCCTGCACAACGGTGAGTCTATGTATCCAACTTCTAAGCATTGGATACACTCACCAGTCTATGTCAACGCCATCGAAGCCGTACACCTGCATGAGCGAGAGCAGAGACTCCCCAAAGGCCTGTCGATTCGCTTCGGAAGAGGCCATCTCCGAGAAAGCTTTCGCCGTTGGTTGATCTGCATCATTCATACTCCACCCACCGACACTCAACCAGATTTGCAGTCCTGGATTGAGATCTCTCATGGCACTTAGGCGTTGCCAGAGAACTGCATCACCGATGTCCATTTGGGCGACCTGGAAGGTGCTCGGATCAATGTAAGCAAATGCATAGTTGATGTGTGTGTATCCAGACACAGGTAGAGCCTCTGGAAACACTCCTGGAGGAAAAATCAGCTAGACTGTGTATGTCGATCGAAGCTTGGTACTAACCGTCACAAGATCTCGTTGATGACCAGCCCTCGTAGTAACTGACCGTCGAAACACAGACGTTAGGATGGACTTGTGATGGATCGCATTTGGGCGTTCGAATACGTACCCGACGGTGCGGCCTGTCGCAGACGTTCCGGAGCACGAAGGGGGTTGTACTTGGTTATCATCGCCGCAGAATTGGTCGGTGGTGCCGCAGAACCCATAGGATGAACAGCAGACATTCAAGGGACATTTTTCATGAGCGCTATACTGGCTTCCCCAGCCTACCGAGAGTGTCAGAGAACAATTCTGGGACACAGAATGGTGACACAAACCTGGATCACATTCGCTCAAGGAATCACAACCGCTTGTGCAGTTGCCAGGACCGCAGAATGTTGGTCCTAGAGAGTGTCAGCGCGTTCACTCCACTGAGTATCATGGTGATCGTTACCGAGGCCGCAGTAGCCACTGATTCCGCAACAGCCACTCGCGCAGGGTTTCGAGGGACTACAGGTATAGTCGGGGTCCGAAGATTGGCCAACGACGCCAAAGAGGAAGAGTGTAAGAAGTGCAATCAAGCGGACTATGGCTGGAGCCATATTGAGTGCTCGCTAGTCCCCGATATGAGGGCACAGCAGTCGAGGAGAGCTTTGAAAATGGTTCGAGCGACAGGACAATCTTTCTGCCTCTTGCAGAGAGACCAGGTTGGGCCAATGCCAAACTTTGTAGGTCGTCGTAGATGTGGTCCTGCTGATGCCATGGCATGCCTGTGCGCCGGCATGTGATTCCAAAAGTGTAGTGACTTGCTTAGAACCGAACGCATATTGCCTATGCATTCAGCTGAGGATCAGACTGACCCACCATCTCAAGGCTACCTTTGGCTTGACGATTAGCGTCAAGTGTAGGCAGCTCTGGATGCATTGCGAAAAGTGCGTGCGGCTGGATCATGTCATGACCAAAGCATAGTCTGGACGACTAGAGTGAAGCAGTGACCGAATCAAATAAGTTCAGCCGTGGTTCGACCTGGTGTGCCAGGCGTTCGATGTATTTACTAGGTCCATCTTTTCTGAAGCATACAAAACTACCTTAGGTTAGCTTGGTGACTTAGGGTTTCAGCCGCATGAGTCCGCGCAGGATCCATAGTTCTTAACTCACCAACGGCATTGGCTATAAGACTTTCAAGAAGCTGCTCGGAATTTTAACACTTTTTAAGAAGTTGCTCTGAACCCTGAGACCTTTCAGGAAGCTCCTCGAAACCCTGACACTTCTTTTTGAGAAGCTGCTCAAAACCTTGCAGCTTTCCAAGAAGCTGCTCATGAATCTTGTGACTTTGCGAGAATCAGCTCATGATCCTTCATTGATGGTGGAGATGTCTGGGCTCCCTCAAGGGCGCGGCTGATGCTTGTTGCTAGTCTCTTGTCGTACAGTCCCTCATCCACCATGTGGACGCAAGAATATCTGTATTCGCACCGCTCTTTTCAGTACGAGAAAACGACTCGATCTTGCTGCTGCTTGGATCCCAAAACTTTGAGCCTCTCCTTGCAACGATGTCTCGATTGATGCTGGTGGTCGCAAGCTGCCTCTTCACCTTCGCCGTCGCCGACTTCACCCTTTACAATTCGACGAATCTGGTGGGAGCAGCACAGGTCTCTTCTGGCTGCACAGATGCACTGAGCACCTCTGTCGCCTGTGACGAGCTTCTCCTGCGTTATTCTACCGCAAACTATGTGGGAGCCATTGATGCGGACACGTTGTCCAAGTTATGCACTACCGATTGCAGCTCGTCTTTGGCGACTTTCCATAACAATGTTGCTGCGAGCTGTGCATCCGACCCTGATCTGTATCCTGGCCTGCCTGCAACATACACAGGCGATTTCATCTGGGCTTACATGAATCAGACCTGTTTGATGGATTCTTCCTCTGGGACATATTGCACAAGTCAGTGTTTCTCCTACAATCCACCAGAGGGTGATTGAATACTGATATGGGACAACATGCAGACTATTTCGCCAACTTGACCATCCCGAGCGATGCGAACAGCATCGAGGACCTGCCGACTAGTGAGCTTTGCTCGCCGTGCTTCATTTCGACTTTCCAGCAGGCGCAAGGCACCGGTTTCTCTGATTATGGCAATGACACCGCCCAGTCGTGGGCCAAGATACAATCAAGTAGGTCTATGTAAAGCGTCCCAGAAGCAACATCGCCTGACCATTGCAGTCTGCTCACTGAGTGCATCACCGACCACGGCTCCAGATCCCGTATCTGGCAATTCGCTCGTTCCCTTCGGTAGCGGTACTGGCGCGAATACCACTGTAAGCTCGTATCAGCCGCCTTCGTGCTTATCCGGAACGAACTATACGGTCGCTTCTGGGGACGACTGCCAGAAGATTGCAGAGCAATTCAGCGTCTCGACCGGAACACTTGAGATCTTGAATGGTCTATACGCAGACTGTTCCAACCTCGAGGCAGGGCAACAACTGTGAGTGCTGGACGTTATCGAACGAGCCAATCGCAATGCTGAGTATATTACGTTCTTAGATGTATCCCACAGACGTGCACGACCTACCTCGTCCAGCAGAACGATCATTGTTACTCCATCGCACAGGCGAATTCGATCCTGCCCAGGAACATCCCCTCGTACAATGCGGCTCTGAATAGCGACTGCACCAACCTCATAGCCGGGCAGAACATCTGTCTATCTCCTCCAGCGGGACAGTATACCCCAACCGTCATTGCTGGCGTCACACCCACACCCACGGGTGTCTACGCAACCAGCACAGTCCTGCCTCCTGGCCCTGTCGCCAGCGGTACTAGTGAGTCTTACATCTGGGCAGTCCAAGTTGTACATCCGAAAGATCCACTGACAGCGACGCTCTAGCACGCCAATGTGGCACGTGGTACGATGCCATGAGCGGCGATACTTGCGACAAGGTATGCCTCAATCAAACGATTCAGCTAGACCTCTTCCTGGCCACAAACCCGTCCATCAACCAGGATTGCACCAATCTTCTGGCAGGCACCTACTATTGCACTCAGCCCACGGAAGACTGGGCTGAGTCTCCCACCATCGTCGAACCCGCGCCAACCACCACTCCCTCGGGCACTACGGCGACTTGCTACAATTGGCATATTGTAGTCAATGGCGACGGCTGTTATGTGCTGGAAAACGATTATGGCATCACCATGGATCAATTGGTGTACTGGAATCCAAGTCTCGACAGCGATTGCGGCAATCTCGCCTTGAACGAAGCGTAAGTCTCTCATGCGAATGCTGTCGGTTTGGTCCTGCTCACTGACCTCTACTGCCTGTAGTTATTGTGTTTCGGGCCCGCCAATGGACTCGTCTAGCTCAAAAGTCAGGCGAATGACAAATTTGTCACGTGACGTTAGCTTCGTTAGTTGGATTTCGTCTTTTCTTGGTTGATCGAACAACGCAAAGCACCAGGGGTGGCTTGCTTTATCCTTCCCGGTTAGACGACACGAACATGCCCACGCGCGATTGCGCAATCCCAGATATCTGAATAGGCATGATCCGTCATATTATCCTCTGAGTATGCTTGAGTCCTGTCGTACGTAGATGTCGTCGCCAAATCCTCGTTGATATCGGGCCATCGTATACCGAATCCGCTGAATGACCAAGTTGCGGGAGGCAAGTGTCCGGGAGTGGGGACAAGGTGCAAGGAGGGGAGAGCAATGATTAATCATATGTGAGGAACGATACTCCGAGAAGCAGCGGTGACCATATCCAAATTTCTGTAGGTATGGGATCAGTGTGACTGGTTTGGTGGCGTGCCCACGCGGTTAATACCCATGCGGCCAACCATGGTAGGTTGACATGTATAGGCCTGGGGTATGAGATGTAGCTGTTGTTCAAACTCTGATTCATCGAAGCTGTTGTGCATCGTCAACACACTTCCCTAACGGCCTCTTCCTCGCCCACCTCTTCCTCTCCCGTTGGCTGTCGGCTTTATCACCACTTCCCTCGCGTCGCACCAAAGATCCTCCGGCGTGAACCCCCAAAGATTCGTACCACTCTGCCACGTCTCCTCCCCACCTTCCGTGGCCCTCATCCATTGCATAAGCTCCTCTTGTGGCTGGCTCGCGCCCGCCAGATAATGCAGTGGAGTGTTACCGTGAGCATCAATCTTGCGGAGCTCAGCAGCTCCGAGGGTAGAGACAAGGTGTTTGCACATTGGCCCCTGCTGGATTTTAGAGTCCTCAATGAACCCTTGGGTTGCCCCAGTTACGAATGCTGATCGGCGAATGAAGTGGAGTGATTGTTGGACCTTGGGTGCCAGAGTTTGGAGCGAGCGTTCATCGAGCGCAAGGCTGGCGATATGAAGGAGCGTGTGGTTCAACGCGGTGACGGGAGCGTCCGATAAAGGTATGTTGAGCGAAGCAAGCTCTTCAGGCGTCAGGTACGCGACGGCGAAATGGAGGATGTGTACACCAAGTCCCGGGGTGAGCAGACTTGTATCAGCTTGTGGATGTGCAGCGAGAATGGCATAAGCATCCATATTCCCCATCACGACGGCATGTTGTATGGCTGTCAGTGCCCGAGAGCCCGCGATGAGAGCGCGCACATTAGGATTCAAACCCTTCGCCAGCAGTGCTCTCAACATGTCCAGATTTCGAGCCGTAATGGCCGCGTGCAGGGGCGTCGACAGGCATAATGCCGAAGATTCCAAGTCCTTCTCCTCAGCGGAATGGAAGAGCTCAGTGGCTGCCACTGTATCCATCGACCAGAACCGCGCGTTTGCGCCAGCCTCTGTTAGCAGATCATAGATTTCCACCGTGCCTAATCCTGCAGCCATCACCAGCGAATGCAGCAAGTCTCCGTTCGACGACAAATCTAGTTCAGGGGATTCCGCTCCAGCCCAGAATAATGAGATGCCCTCTTTGCTCGCTGCCATTTCGCGTTCATTGAATGGCAGAGTCTGTGTCGCCAGCCCGCCCACAGCATCCTCCCTCAACACGATGAAGACATCATGCCTCGCCCCGATGTCCTCTCCGGCATGAAGCCGTCGGAAACGCCTCGCATAATTCGCCATCTCCACTCCCCCGATGCCGTTCGGATTAGCACCATACCGCAACAGCAATCGCACATTCTCCACCCGCTTCTCCGCGATGGCTCGCAGCAGCGGCGTATCCCAGCGCCCATCGAGTCCTTCGTCATGGACCTGGTCGAGGACATGAGTGGACTGCAAGCTAAGGGGAAGTGCTTCAGCGCTCCTCAGCAGCGCATGAAGGACCGACGAGTCCGGATTAGCGGCAGCGGAGATGACGGGCCCATCGGAGCTTTCGGCCAGGGGAAGGAAGGATGCTGCACCTGGGGCATCCGTAGTGAACTGGGATACAGCTGCCATGTGGATGAGAAACAGAGTCTGCCTTGGTTGGGAGGACGTTGTGTGGTGGAGGATGGCATTTGTAGTATGCAAGATGAGAGCTGGTCTATAACACCGGTTTGCCACTAGATGACTACAACGGCGTAGAGCCTGCATTAACCTCTGTCATGTTTCCTGATGACACTGTGCACGACTACATTTCAGGTTTCGTGGTCAGCATTTACTACAAATGTATAGTGATCCAGCTGATGTAGGACGAGACGCGGAAAGAGCCTCGATAGCCGCTTTGAGACCGCTCTTCTGTCGCTCTAGTGGTGGGGTCACCAATTCTAGGTATATATTGCGGACAAAACCGTGTTAAGCACATACGACCATAGGCGACTGAGAACTGGGCATCCCGTCCGCTCTGCCATACATAAGCAGTCGACCGGCGAATTAGTAGTGCGGTGGGTGACCACGTGCGAATCCTCGCTGTTGTATGTTTTGCTTTTTGATGCTCTCCTATCTCCATCTACATCAGCTTACCGCGCAGGTTTACGCAGCAAATGGGAAACTGCGTTCTCTTCCTATACTTTTGGTGCGCATCTCAAGGGACTGTAGCCACCTCCACCTATCCGACGCCTTGGGGCGAAATGAATAAGTCCATCGTAGCGAGTGAACATGACTTGATTGGTACGTGCTACGTGCGAGGCGGTCAAAGGTTAATATAGGTAATCTACAGTTCATAAAGTAAGGAACAGCATGATACAAATGGATTTGATAGATGTTTCGAGACCTCCATACAGGACTACTATAGCTCTTTCTCCCTTCCTTGATCCAGACTTGCGAGAAGTACGTTGTCTCGTTCGAGCATCAAGAATGAAGCAGCAGCGGCTGGTCCTGCTAGAACCGCAACCAGCGCACTTAGGGAAAACGTCCTGGCAACCCGCTCATGCTTGTAGATCGAAGAAGCCTCGAGATACTGTGAAGAGGCCCATATCAGGATAGAGAGACCGGCCATCATGTCGTCCCATTGGAGAAAGGTTGTCACACCCTTGACGAGTGGCACAATTCCTGTAGCACCAGCGGTCCAGAACGGCGGCGGGAGCAGGCTTGTCATCGTGAGCGCTTCGATCACGTCACTTTGGAACCAGTGGGGTGCTCGAAACCTGAGAAGCATGGTTCCGACCGACGAAGAATGAAAGAATCCTGAGGCTAAGATAGCGAACACATAGAAACTTCTTGTCGAAGACAGACGTCGATCGAGCGATGCCAGCACCGTTTCAGGTTTGGTGCTAGTCTGCGTGAATGTGACGAAAAGTCGAAACAGAGCTAGCACCATTAATGGGTGGAACAGTCTGAGTATGGTCCATATCTGCTGCGAGAAAATGCCGACCGTGTCGGGTTTGCATTGAAGCATGAAGATTGTCGGCGCTATATAGCCGAAGATGAAAGCATAGCCTAGAGCACTCAAATGACCATGAGGTACTGATAGCAGTGGCTTGACATCCTTCTTCGCAGCCTTTGTCAGATCTGCTGTGAAAAGCAGGTGGACGATGCACCAGATAGGTGTGAATAAACCAATTCCGAGCAGCTCGCCCGCAAGTTCGAGGCCGTAGGTGACTAGGAAAAAGGACCTGGATTTGCCATATCGGTGGCCTTCGAGAAGCATAAGCATCCATGCACTGCTCAGCGTACCGACAATGTGATTGGCGACGACATGCGCGTGCGCGTTCTTCGAGTCTAGCACGACCATGAAAAACGAGAGCATGAACGACAGGTAGTTGTCCAATGGAGAGAAACCGGTGCGAGGCAGGTGTACAGGAATTTGGGTGCCTGGTAGCAAAGGCTCGTTATAGGCAAAGATGGAAGCCAAAGTGAATGTGCCGTTCCATTCAGCTTGCTTGATCATACCGAAGTGTGCGACTACCAGTGCAAGCAAAAGAACGCCGACTGACGCTGCCCGGAGGGTTCCCATCGTGGTGGTTTCTGTGCTTCGCGATAACTCATATGTTCCAGAAAGAATGATATATGCATCGAGGTTGTCCGTTGTGTTTACTTAAATGCACAATGCTTCGGCTGATATCTCGTTTGAGCCGAGGGTCAAGATTGTCGGAGATCGAGATTTACCTTATTGCTGGCTATGGAAGGTGGGCCGATTCCTGGATTGCGGAAGGTGTGGTAGAAACAGCAACAATTCAGAACAACAATAAGGTGACTGACAGCAAATTATCACTGGGAAGGTGCTGGAGTCGGTCCATTTAGCCACGTGAGTCACTTGGAACGAAAGCAGTTGTGATTGCTGTTACGGCGAGTGGCCGAGATTTGGTCGCAGATCAGCCAGAGTGTGGACGCGCTCGGAAACTCCGCTGCTTCTGACTCCTCGTCACATTTCAACAATGGAGCCTTCGGATCATCAGCGCATATTCTTTTTCAGATGTACAGTCATCGCGTAAATTGTGCCTCTTTCCAGTATCCGCTCCTTGTAGAGAATGAAAGGAGCGGCGACCATCGAAGGACTTCAAAGACAAAGTCGCCGCAGTTAGGTATACATTGTGCAGCAGACCCCGGCTTCCCTTCGGCCTGACTTAGTAGGTCGAATCATATCAACACCAAACTTCACGAGAAGATTCGCGTGGACTTACACTAGCATACGTCAACTTGACAAGCGTCTGATGGAGACAACACAAGGTGCATTGCATCGTCAATCAAAAGCTTCTGGGCCTCTCTCTACCCGCTCGCGTATGTGACTTCAGTACATTCAAGGTAACATAATCACAAGATCCATGACCTCTGAATATCACGAGCCACATCACAGGATACGCTTGACATGTACGAGAGGACTAGCACTTGATGGAAAACTATCTTTCGCATATACTCATACATATCCACAATCCAGTTCCACAACGATCTTCTGGTCTTCTCCTGACAAGCGAGCTTTGGGGGAACGCTGCAGACAGGCATATTCGGATCAAGAGCTCGTTTCGTTGGACGTAAGGTGGGCATTGATGGCGTCTCTCCACTCATTGCGCAACATCTGGTAGCTTTCAGGGTACAAGGTGAGTGAGTTCGGTTCACCCACCTCTACGTCTTCACTCGTACCATTGTCGTACACTGTAGAGCATAGGTCATCCTCGCTTGCTACCAGACTGACGAGCTCGGTGTTCCCTTCGTCAACGGTGGTCCAGGAAATGAAATCAGAGCTACTAAGGCCACTTCCTCCCTGACCGGGTGGAATCAGTGGCATGTCGTTTATACTATCGAAACATAAGGGAAGGTACGGATAGAAGCCGAACTGTTTGAGGACATAAGATGCGAGTGCAAACATTGTGTAGCTGTCGTCGCTACGCTGAATCCAGTATCCGAGGGTCGTGTCTCTTCTGGTGGGTTGGAATCGAGCAAGAATCTTAGAGAGGCGTGGACCGTAGACTTTGGTCCATGAGTGCTTCAGGTCTTTATTCGGACCTGCACCTTCAGTATACTTGATGCTCAGATCACGTATCTGAGGATTTGGGTTGTTGTTTTTGGAGTCAGCCGCGAGATCGAGATGCAGAAGTTCGTGAAGGAACACGTCGGCTTTGATTGGGTCAGACTAACGCTCACCATGCCAGTTACGATGCGGGACGTACCTCGACCTTGATAATCATCAAGTTTGCTTTTCAGAACCGGGTGTGATGATGCTGAACCATAAGCCATGGCGTTACCAAGATTCCGTAGATCGAAGAAGTGAGGGCAGAAGTTAATCTCGGAGAACTTGTCGTTCCCATCAACGAGAGGGTTGCGAACGTAAGCGAAAACCACAGATGTGCCACCATTCGCTGTATTGGATGCAGGCGGGCACTCAGGAGGAGGTCCGGCTTGGGTGCAGTATCTCATGGGATCGTCGCACCTTGCCTGTGGAAAGTAAGTAAGATTTTCCGTTCCATGAATGTATAGGGCGAGACTCACGCGAATCCAGTTGGGTGTGTACCAACTACTACCTTCATACACAGTGGCTAAATTGGCGAAAACGGCCTGGATTTGTCCCTGCTCTCCTTTATTGAGCCCGGAAGGACCCAGAAATTCCAGTGCTGCTGCTGAATTGAAATCGAGATTCTCTTTCACTCCGTCGTAATTAACGAGTTTATTGGCATCGGAGTATGCCTCCTTGATGTTGCCTTTCCAAGCAGGATTCTGGTCGTCACATCCACTGCTTCCATCAGTCACGAAGAGGGATGAAGACTCCTGCAAACTTACTTCCATCCAAACAGACTAGTCCCATACCAATTCTGAATGTTTGTGAGGTTTCGAGCAGGGTAAGCGTCGGGAATCTCAGCTGCAGAGGGAATAGCGGTATTGAATGCTGGAGGAATGGGAATGCTAGTGCTGGACCCCATCTTGGAGTCGATTGCGGACAAGAGTTTGAGGGTGGTGGTACTGGCCTTCGACCACAGCTCATTCTTGGTTGTTTTATATAATTGTCGTCCGGGCCAGATCACAATGACAGTAATGTACATATGCGCGAAACTGCAGGCTGACGAGAAGCGCCTAGGATGAAACCCAATCATGGATAGCTTCGACATGTAGAGAGCCCCTACCTTGTTACAAATGCACGCTCGGTGCAGCTTTGACGCCCTGATGAAGCCACATACCAACACCAACTACATGCCCATGAGCGCTGGGGCAACGTGGAACGTCTATTTCAATACCTGCTGGGGGGCATGAACAGTTTTCACTGGTCTTTCAACGCAATCAGCGATTCAATTTCGCTACCTGAAACGCATCAGGGAGGATGCTGGAGCTGTGCCTCAATGTTGCATTTATTCTGGTCGTGAGGCTGCAAATGAATGGAAGACATGCTGCAGCCTTGCCGCCAGTATTCTCCGTGTTGGTGGCTCAGATGTGCTCAGGATCTTTACGTGCAACACCATTATGATGAGGCGCGTATTGTGTGGACATGAAGTCTGCTCGGCACTGTTGTCAGGCATTTACGAAGGTCGGATACATCAGGCACTGGGGCAGTGCCGCAGCCAGTACTAGCAGTACACCAGAACATGACTAGATGTACTCAATACGTGCAGTATACAGCCTGGTCCATTCACCCAGTTGAACATGTCGTCCTCATGTTTTGTTACTCTGGACCATCATCTCAGGACCATTTCTGCTGAGTCAAGAAGCATGCGAATCTCCCTAGCTATCGTTGCGCTTTTCAGGACTATGGCAGTACTTTCACAAGCGGCCCCTAGCGCCGACATGCCAAGAATCAGATACGGCTCATCCTCGTCAGAAGTCTTCTCATATCCATCTCATGGCGGACTCGTGCGGAAGTTCATTACACGAGTGGAACTCGACTGGGTCGGCTTAACAGGTCATGCGATGGTGACGAACCAGACACTCGATGCAAACGACATCGAGGCGGAAGACAGCTTGGCCCTACGTATGATGCAACTCGGTGGCCGCTGGTGGCCAAATCGAAAGTTGTATGATCGTCACAAAAACGCAGATTACGCCTATGGTTACCACTATCCCCCAGACTTGGATATAGGCTATCTACCCACTGGAGAAGTGCTTGTTCTCCGCACATCGGCCGGCAATTCTCTATGCTTTGACGACCTACCTGGTAGTGCGCCCGACAAACCAGACACCTGGTCGCGGTTGTCCCTTTGCGCAACCATGGAAGAACGCTGTGACGTTCTACGTGAGTTCGGCGCAGTCGAGTATGGTTCGGTCGACGAGTGTCCGGATATCCCCAAGTCATTAGAAGAAGGCATTGCGCAAGGCAGGGAGTATGAGGAACTTCTGAAGAGGATGGAGGATATGAGCTACGTGGACCGGTGGTTGAACAGTTTCTGAACAAGACAGGTAATACTATAGCTACAACACGCCGATTTATGGGCTCAACATCCTTCGTATACTATCCCTATCGCTCCGAATCAATCCCTGCCTGGTGCAAGTAGTAGGAGTCGATCGTAAGCTCAAAGTGAAAGGCTGTATATAACCTTGGGAGTCGATGTTGTTAAGAGTCATCAGCAAATTGGATCAATGTAACTCTTCAAGTCTCACCTTGGATATTCGAGGTTCGAAACATCAGTACCTTGGGTAACCTCGAGACATTGTGCTAGAACGATATGAAGAACTGTGGTGTGAATACATACATAAAACCATACCCAATTTACCGATCTTTACACTCTAGAACTACCCCACTATATGTGAAGTTCACCTTGTTCCATTGCATTGTGACTGTATTGGCACTAACGGCTGGGTGGGCGATCTGTACATGCACGACGTAGCTGCGGGATGACTCTTCGTAGGTTTCTCCTCGAAACTTCGCGTCTGCGCGCTGCTCGTCACCTTCCTTTGCGTGCTCGCTCCCAGTCATTAGTGTAGTCATTGTTCGCATACGTCGTGCATTGCCCCCGAATGACATTGATGGAGCTGGTTGTATCTGCCCAGCTCTTCTGCAATGATTGCTATAAAGGTGCAATTGGGTGATGACAGAATTCCCAGCCAAGAATCGACACCTAAGTATTACCACAAATGCTGTTTGCACTTTATATAAACGCATCGTAACGGCAGCATCTAGCCCTCTAGCAGATGCGACCAGAATGTCTTTTCTTTCTCTGCCGCTCGAGCTGCTACGGCATATCGCAGTCTGTGTCGAAGCAGCACATTGGCCTAGCCTCCAGGCATTTAGCCTAACGAACCACGCTTGCCGCGATGCCTCCGTTCATGTCATCTTTCGGCGAATCAGGATCATGGCCCATGGCCGTGAAGGGCTGCGGCGCGACGTCGACGCGCTTCTCGGAGCTCTCTCTCGCACCAATTCCCATCGCCACATCGAACAGATCACTATCAAAGGGGCCTTAAGGCTCAAGACCAGGCGGATCGAAGGTTATGCCGCACAAACGCCTTGGTCGGTCACTACTGGCCGTGCAGCTATACTGGGCGAGGAACCAGTCTACTATCATGATATGTATGCGATCTACGACGAAAGCGTGATTAAGAAGTCTTCGGAAGAGGACATGGCTTGGGCTCCTATGGTCGACTTGCTCCGAGGTAAGATTCCGCTGAGAGACCTGATATATGACTGCCAAAGTCAATTTCCGCCCAGTCTGCTCGGGATACTTCATGAGTATCACCCACAATGCAGACTTCATCACCTTACCTTCAAATTTCGCACCTTATTTTGGGGTGTTCCCTTGCCTTACGAGATGGAACTTGCTACATCTCCATGTCTCTACAAAGTAAAGGCCATTTGCTCTCGACGCGATAGTGACGGTGACGATGATTTCAATCTGGAGGCTATGATGGAGCTTGCTGGTGGACTTGCTCCGAACTTGAAGGAGGTGGTTGTTCTCAATCTCTGCCCTGGCGGCTCTCTGAGGTCAAATCGACCACGGGAAGCGTGGCAAGGTCTTCCAGGCTCCACTCGTGGTGCATTAGGGTCTTTGAAATCGCTGACACTCAAAGGAGTCTCCCGTCTATTCACTCCGGCACCACTACAGGATTGGGCTAGACATATCGACTTTGCTGCTTTGAAACATCTTGCTCTTGGTGGAGGATTTGAGCACCAGAGTTCCGGACTCAGTGGCGAGACGATGCAATGGATGGCCCAGACTCAATCATTTCCTCAAGTCAAAACACTTTGCGTTTGGCTTACACGGGACGATTGCTTGGTCGCAAGGGCGCACTATAGCGCGCAAGCAGTTTCCTTCTTTCAAGCTTTCGTATCGTTGGAGAAACTGTCCATCGACGGCCCAATTGATGTCAGAATTATGGACAGCATTCTTACCCGCCATGGACCGACGCTCCGCAAGCTCAGTCTGCGTCCTTTCGAGGAGACATCTAACCTCTCTAACGCTCGTGCTCGATTAGATATACCCTTTGAGTTTCCCAGAGACTGGGTTCTTCGAGTAGAAGCTCAGTGTCCGGCACTAGAAGAGCTTGCGATCCCGGTTAAGCGTAACAAGTCCAGTGCATCTGAAGCGGAGCTATACAGATGCTTCAGCAGAATGAAAAGCTTACGAGTTTTATTCCTCATACTGGATTGCTCGAATTGGCGAGCTGCCCGAGACCGTACGTATGATCCCGGCTTCGATGAGGAGGATCGAACCCCTTTGAGAAGTCACCAACACCCCTTCGTCAAGAGGGGTCATTTGAGAGAAACCTTGATCAACTGTGCAGTGGATGAGGTACTAGCGCGCTCAATCTGGAACATCATCAGCCAGAACAAAAGTGGCAGGCAGCTGGAGCGACTCAAGCTGTGGCCGACTGGACAGGATGACTTCGGCGCAACCCCCGGACTACCACCTACCTTTCTAGCGATCTCCCGGAATATGACTCGATCATGGCTGTTCGAGCGGGTTCCACGGGAAGACAGTGAAGACTTCACGGTGGCGGAATTGGAGCAGGACAGGAGAGAGGCTCGCGATGAACACGAAGCCGATTACTGTGCCCGTGGTCATAATCCCGAGATATGGGACGTTTTTCATTCTATCTGGCCGCCTCGGAGTGGTAGTAGGGATTGGCGAGATGACTGGTCGAGTTACCCCCTTTTGAGTGCTGCGTGATTGAATGTGTGAAGCAGATTGAGAAAAGATCCGAAGGAAGTGATTGATATAATAGGGAGACAAGAGACGTACAGCAGGCCGATTCTGCTGTGGTTTCCGAAAATGTGAACATATATTTCCATCGATGCTGCAGTTGACGTTAAGGGCAAGAAAAGGGTCGTCAACAAAAGCAGCAAAACTTACCACAGCGCTCCTCAATCGTATGGTCGGATGTAAGTCATGTCGTTGCAGGCAAGTGGATTGCCTATGTACGGTGTATTACAGTTGAAACTTTGCTAGCATGATAGGCTTGTTAGAAACTGACATGAAGTGCACGGTAACGGGCACTGGCAGAGTCTGACAACAAAGGACCACTCCACTCTCCAGGTGTTTATGCAATGGACAAGATGAGCTCCTCTGTCTGATGCTGTCGCTTTTGCCATATCATTGAAAGCTTCCCAGCGGGACCTAAAGATCGCGAGTAGCTTATTCGTCCTTGTAGGCAAGTACCTCGACTACGCGTACCTGTAGACCCCACCTGACAGCGCCGTCTGGAATAACAGTCCTATGTTTGGTACAAGCTGCCGTAGTTCCTCCTCCATCGCCGGCTCTAACTTTCCATACAAGATCTCCGCAACGATCCAGAACGGGATCATCTTCAAATCTTTCGCGGGGTCTATAAAGCCCGCTGCGAACGAGGCAGACTTCTGGTACTCGTGGAGTTGACGCTTTACCTGAGCAACGCCAAGATCAACATACTTGATAGATGCCTGACGATGGAAAGGAGGTTCCGTAACAAATCGCACACGCTTCCAGTCCTCACGGCTGATGAGCCCGACACAATCGCCCAAAAGCTGGCTAAGCAGGTATCCGGAGTTGTTGTTGACTGCTTTGCTGTGTTGATCAGAGTCTTGAAAGACTGTTTTTAATTTGCTCTGGGGTGGTCAATACGCTAATTCCCAGACATATCATAGTCAGCCTAGATATATCGGTGATGAAACTCGGATAGCTCACATTTCAGGTGTCGTCCCAGACCAGATGCGATAGATCTTGCCATACTTCTTTCGCCACAGCCGGCTATTTTCCTTACCATGCAGAAACTTTGCTGCATCACTCTGGCCATTTGGCCACCGATACGGGGCAGTGGGGATTGAAGCGCGGGTCTTGTTGTGATGGATTGGATACCTGAGTATGAGTAGACGCTTTTGGCAGATGGGTCATCAGAACATCTCATAGCCTCGAAAGAAGCCTGGCTGTTCGACTTACGTGAATGGTTCTGGAGGCGAACTGCTGAAGTAGCGATCGTGGCCGAGAAAGCATGACCAAGCTCAACGCCAAAGCGACAAGCGAGAAGGTGAGTATTGCAGGATTTGTAGCATCCTTGAATGTCAAGAGGTCGATCATTCTGGCGCATAACCAATGACAGTGACAGCAAACAAATGGGAAAACGAGATAGGGAAGGGAAAAGAGTCAAAACAGAGAAGAATAGATCTTACATAGTCCACGAAAGTCAGAGAGGTGCGCAGCTGAGCGCTTGGGGCCGAGTGTGTCCCAGCCCCAATGTCACCCAATAATAGCGCAGATTTCCCTCAAACCGACTCTCCCGAATCCTCGCAAGCTGTGCAACTCCAAGCCATTCTTGAAGCGTTACTTGATTCTTCTGGAGAGGTACAGTCCACTATCTGTCTATATATTACCGAGATGGGTCTATCGAGTAAGAGATCATTCGTCACTTTCGTCCACTTACGACCCACGCTTGGAAGTTAACACCTCCATACTGCGTCACTTCTTCTTTGATGGCTCTGTCAACAGCTCCAGGCCATTGCTCCTTCTCTGCATCCGTCCACGGCGCTCTGACCGTCCTAGTGAAGTCTCCTAGCATGAATCCCCTTAAGCCTTCTATCTCTTCATCCTCACATAGCACGCTCACACTCTCTGTTAAGACGTCCTTGAAGCCAGCACTAGTAAGCATCTCCGGTAGGTAGCCTTCCTGCATGAACTCGGCTCTAGGAACTTTCATCAGGTCTGCATCTGCGCGGACAAGCTTCTGAGCTGCGTGAATGAGTTCTGCGGCGGCGAATCGCTTCCATATCGTCACTACGGCTAGACCGTCCTGAAACGGTGCAGTGTTAGCAGCTGCAAGTTTCAGGGACATACGGGGTGAAGCATACTGTCTTGAGTGTCCGATGCATTTCTTTCAGACACTGCAGGGGATCCCTGTACGTCGATACGTTGATATTCGAGACGGACACATTAAATGTATTGTCGGAGAATTCGAGGGCATGGGAGTCCATCTCAAGAGCTTGGACATTACGCCACCCTAGCACCGCGACACGATGCTTCACAGCGTCGACCATTGCAGGCACCGAGTCTGTTGCTGCGATGGACTTCGGCTCGCGGCCTAGGATGTCGATGATAGCGGTCGTGACGACGCCTGGTCCACAAGCATTGTCATTGATGATGGAGTCAGCATTGATAATGGGGGATTCCCTGGTGTCCAGATAAGTCTCGATTATTTTGTACGTGCTGTTGCCGGTCGACTTGGTATAGCTTGCCGCGAGTTCAGTGAAATACTCGGGGAACGTGCGGCCTGGTAAGCGTTGTTCCGTGTGCAGCACCATATCGAAGGTGAGAATGTAGATGTGATCAGAGTAGCACAACGCGTGGGCGACGCTCGGTGAAGTAACAAATAGGCGAGCTACAGCTCACGCAAGGTCTCCTTAAGGTTTGTCATTTGTCTGAATGCATGAGACTGTTCAGCTGAACAGCTACCACCTCTGCGCTCGTTATCTCGTCGATACAGATGAAGCCTTGCAGCCTCGACGACTTGAAGCTCCAAGCAACAGTTGCGCACATTGGAAGACACGATGACGCCTTTAGCTAATTAAAGAACATGCAGATTGGGGGGAGATGTGCAAGACGCAGCCTGCAAACATCATCGGAGCGACCAGATGCAGCCCCCAACGCCCCCACCGTGCAGCCCCCGGAGGTCGTTCCGGTAGCTACTGTACAAATTTGATGGGGGAGTCAGATTTTGTAACATTATATTTTTAAACGGATTTCCTTGAGCACATACGACCATAGGCGACTGAGAACTGGGCATCCCGTCCGCTCTGCCATACATAAGCAGTCGACCGGCGAATTAGTAGTACGGTGGGTGACCACGTGCGAATCCTCGCTGTTGTATGTTTTGGTCTTTTGCGCCGTATCCACATGGTAAATCTACCTTTTGGTGTGAGCTGATCTGCACTTCTGCAGTCCAGGCTGAAAGTTGTGCGAACAATATCGAAATCTCTCGACGCAACTACTCGCACACCAACTTTCCTTTTGCATGCTTCCCAACCCCGGCGAATCAAGAATACCTACTGCGAGATACCTCAACAAACATTACTTCGCACAAGCCAGCGATACTCATCGGGCACGGTAATTATTTTCTTCCAGATGTTTACCAGCCTTACAACCAAAAGGTTGACAGCGGTCGGCGTCGGGGTCCATTCTCCCCGCATATCGGCATTCGGGGAGACACACGTCCTTCAAGAAGTGACTAGCTTTGCGTAGTAACACACAAGGCATAGGATAAAGTGTGCACTTCTTGTTCTTCTTTTGCTGAGGTAGTGTTCAATTCTCCATCACCAGGACCCTCTCTATAACCAGTCGAGTAGCATGACGGTCACCGCTGTGCTCTATGCGTGGCGCAAGCCCGGCATGAGCCCTGCCGAGTTCAAAGACCACTACGAAAACCGCCACATGCCTTTCGTGAAATCCGTCGCTGGCACGACATTCCCTCTATCACATGCCCGTTATTACATCCAACGTACGCCTAGAGACAATGCCAGCTCCGACAGCTCTAACGCCGCTCATCCGGCTGTTACATACTTTGGAACGCCCACCGATTTCGGTCGGTCCACTCCCCAACAATCCAATGCCAGATCCATCGGATCAGCTAACACGTCACTCGCACGAAAGACTACGACTCGTTCGCGATCTTGACATTCGAGGACGCTGCCAAGTTCCAAGAGTTCTACGCTGTTATCAGTGCACCAGAGGCGGTCGCGACGCTTCAGGCGGACGAAGAGCAATTCTTGGACCGCCAGAAGATGACAGCCGCGTCTATTGATCAGGTATCGGTCACGGCTAAATAGAATCGTGATTGCATGATCAGATCTGTAAATGAATCTTGCGATATGTGCATTGGTTCCATACACGTAATGCCTTAAGTATAGACGAAGCTGTGCCTGATTGCGATCATGTTACGAACTTTCGTCAAATTCCCTGGTACGTGTGGTGCAACGATGACAGGAGAAAGGCTAGTAAATGGTCGACATCCTGGTGGTCCGTATGATTGAAGTTCTTCATTGTTGTTACGGGTACCTGCAGCCTCAAGGTCACCCCGAGACAAAACCGGGGTTACATTCATCGATACCTTGACGAGTGTATCCGTGACCGCGCTCCGTTGTCTACCTTATGTACTTGATTGCTGGGACTAAAGCCATCAAGCTTGCCAGGTCTTGTGGCCTGAGGCCAATCACGATCGCTGGATCGTACACATAACACCACATACAACCTTCCTCTAGATTGTGACAACACGCACGACTTTCGAATGCTTTCCGGAACTTGTACGCCATATACAAACGGTTGTGGTTACAATCATCTCTTTGGTTACTACGGTCGACCGCACGGATGCGATATCCACGGATTGCCGTGCCATTGAAGGACACTGCCACAAGCATAAGACCATCCGGTAGAAGCAACAGGTACTAGCACATAAAACAACGGGACGATATCGAATCGAGATCACGCATGGCGGCGATCAAGACCGCCTGTGTTGTGTTCAACGGTCGTATTATCGCGTGAAGCAGAAGCAGCAGGTGATCGGCGATCAGATGAAGTCCTGCAAGGCTGTATGCCATCCTTGCCAACGACAGGGGTAGCTTGATGCCGTGGCGTTGGGTTGAATGTGTGTGCTCGATGAAGAACATTTCATGGATGAAAAGATCAGACTATTCATTACAGCATTGAACCTCCAGAGTCTCGGCTTCTACGAACGACTTTGGTCTGCATATATGCTCACCTCCAGCTATACTCTGCTCTATACGACGAATGTGCCACTGTAGGCCAGTGAACATGAAGTTGTCGCGGGAGCATATACATGTCCGTTTGCCTTGTGGTGGTGCAATCTAGTTCAGGTTGACATGACAAGGGGTAGCGATACCACCACAGTCGCGACTACTTCACAACACTGCCTTATCCGCATATCGGTCTGCAGGGTCTGCGCCGCCTAGCAAGCATGGTATCTAGGCACTCCATCTGACTACATGTAGCCTGTTGAAGCGTGCGCCTTGCGTGGCTCGTCTTCTTTATCTCAGACATGGGAAGCACGATGACAACAGTCACTACGACGTCCGTGGAATCTACGACGTCCGTGGGAACTGTGACGGACGTAGGAACTGTGACGGACGTGGGAACTGCGACGGACGTGGGAACTACGACGTACGTAGAATCTGTGGCATTGACAACTACCTTCACCCCGCCTCCAGGCTGTTTTGACAACACGTTCATCTTGCCTACAGACCATTGGTCTGATAGCTATGGCACGCTCGTGGTGACACGAAATGGACGTACTTCTTGCTTTCCGTCGAGCTACGTTCTTGACCCCGGGAGTACTTATCCCTGGCTATCCTACACGCCTGCCTGGATATGCCCCTCGGGCTACACGATGGGCTACGAGACTATAGCCACCGTAACACGGCAGACTGGTGTAGGAGTTGTAACGAGTGCAACATGTTGTCCATCGTAAGTTCATCTGAACATGTACTTCGAGATACAAGGAAGCTGAACTTATGTTTGCACAGATCACTCTTCACCTCTCCTGGTGGATTTGATTGCCGGGGATATACCAGTGTTACAACACTGATAAATGAAACTCAGACAACAGTTGATGAAGCGTATTTGGTAGCTCCTGCAATTACACTAGAATGGGAGGCGATCGATACCGCATCTACTACGGCAGGAAGCGCAGCATCAACTTCAGAACCGTACGACTCGTTGACGAGGGAAGCAAGTCTGTCATCGATGACATCTGGCTCGCCGACTGGCGCTACCTCAGATACGCACCCGCAACTCACGACAGGCGCCAAAGTCGGGATCGGTATTGGGTCGGCAGTTGGAGCTCTCGCCCTTATTTTTGGAGTATTTATGATCCTTTTACGACGAAGAAAAAGGCAGGGTGGAGATGGAAATGCTGCTGAGCGAAAAGAGTATCCAGGCAAGGCTGAACTGGCAGGTGAGGGCGTTCCCGAATCTGAGCTCGACGGCAGTGCGCTGCACGAGGTAAATGGACAAGGAAAGCCTCCCGAGGCGGATGGGATCGCTGTTGCTGAGCTTGAAGGTGACTGGCGTGGTCATGAGATGGAGCCTGGGTCTAGGAACACTCATTAGGCTGGATGAAGCGCGATATCTCGAAACTCATGGCACGGCGATATGGCAATTTCCCCAAGTCGACGATGAACAGATCCTCCGTTCTATTGCGTACAAAGCGGGAGAGTCCTGAGTTGACAAGACCAGGGTTTGAAGGACACTCTGCAGCTGGATAAATTCCAACATCTTCCCTTCAGAAAGTAAGGCTCGGAACTGTGATACCGGCGATAAGAACAGCGCCATCCACGATGCGCTTTTCCATGACTGGGTTCATCGATGGCTCCTTTAGGAAGTCAGTCTGCACTCGCGCACGAAGCAAAGCAATATTGCTCAGACTCCAATTGAATTGAGTGCTCGGACTCTAGGTACAGCAATGGCCTGCGAAGCGGCCTCTTCCAGACGAGACTCCTCTTCGGACTCATCGTTAGCTGCGGTGACCTGTTTCTGAATAAGTGCACCTACGGGCAAGTACTGAAGACAGCTTGGTGGTTTTTATCCCACACAGCTGCTGAGATTGAAAGCGCCTGAGTACCTAGATGACACTCTGACCTTGTGTTGGGAAAGGAACCACTTAGGAAGGTCACCACTTAGATCATGCGAGTAGTCCCGCCACCGCGGTCTCTGTACTTACATGCACCTATACCATACAAACAGCACGCACAGTGACCTTATGGTAGGCTTTATCATAACTCACCACTTACAAGCGAGTCCAAGTGATGCAAGTAGGCTCACACGTCCTCGAAGAGCGTTGTCAAGTTGCGCTCGATGGGTGAGAGCGGTCATTAACAAGGAGTTCCCAATCACGAGGATAACAAGGCTTGTCGGATGTTGAGATTGAAATGGACTTGGACGTGATGTATGTTTCGCGGCTACTCTGCGCAGCAATTCGTCTCCGCTGACTGTTCAGTGGACTAAGCCCGTATTTAGTTCTTGTTGTTGCACAGTCGTTGGAGCCTGTAGTATTACATGTAGGAAGGAGCATTACTTCGCGCCTATACTCATTCAAGGCTGAAGCCTTCGAGTTCTGTATCATCATTTCGAATATAGCTCTATTATATTTAGCAAACTATCCTCCAGAAGTCACGTCATGGCTTGCGTTGAAACCATCCGAACCAGTTCTCGGTCTTCGCAGGCTTCGCAGGCTCCGCAGGCTCCGGATCCTTCTGCGACAACGTCTCGACGATTTTTCGAGCCGTCAAGTTGTGGTACGGAAAGGTGACATGGCCCTCATTGATCCAGAGGTACTTATCGACAGAGTATTTGCATTCGTCATACTTTGCGTAGGGGTCTTTTGTATAGTTCTTGTCTGGAAAGGGTTATCAACAACAATGATTTCGAAATTAGGCAAACGGCACTCACATTTTTTACAGAATTTCTTTAGCTCCTTGTACTCAGCAGTCTCTGGATATACGGTGGGGTCGGTCAAGACTTCGTTGAAAACAGTATGTAAATCGTAGTAGAACGTCGTGAGGTCGGAGTGTCTGTCTTGGAAATCCTGTACGAGTGTGGCGAGATTCGAATTCCAGGTTGCGACGTCTTCTTTGGTTTTCTGCTTCCTGGTAGGACCAAACCAGCCAATCATGGGGGTAACGTCCACTGGTGGAAGATTGAGAAACAAGAAATTTCGCGCGCCTGTGTGGTAAATTTCTTCAACCGAACTTGCATACGACTTGAAAATCTTGTTCATGACATCAGTTGCGTGGACCTTCTTCTCCCGCATGTGAACGATGTCGTTGAAGCCTATGAATATGATGTGTAGTGTTTTCTCAGGGACCCATTTGAAGGAGGTGGAGCCGTTGGCATAGGCTGGGTACAATAGCTGTACTTGGTGACGGAAGGTCTTGGTCGTAGAACTGACAGGGATAAGCTCATGATCTACCGTTGCGCCTCCTCGAGCGAAGTTTATTGTTTGCATGGCCGATTGGTTCCATTGGGAGTTCAAGAATCCTACCCAGTTGACTCCATTTGCAGAGTTCTTCCCTGATACTGGTCAGCGATCATCACATGCTACAAGCCGAGGCTACGAACCTGGGAATGGCGGATTTCCGAGTGGTTCATCTAAGGATGGCTGAGACCGGTCAAGCCGAAAGCCAGTCCTGCTCCAACTATCTCCGAACACAAACATGTGGTCGATGCCTGACCATCCAGGCCAGACAGGTTGCGGCTCGAACTGTAGTTCTGAAGGTAGAGCCGACGTGCTTTGGAAAGGCAATAGAAGCGTTAAAGACAATAGAGCCGCACAAAAGACACTATGACCGAGTCAGGTTCATTGCCATCGAATTGACTTTCTGAAGGGCTGGGAGAAGCTACCAGATCAACACCTTCACACTCGTCCTCAACTTCCGCTCTGGTCCTGGCGATCCAATCAAGGCGTAGTGACCCTTCTCCATCATGCTCAGAGCCTGTGGTGTCTGACAGCAATGGAGAGAAGCTCCTGTCGGAGGTGCAAAGGATATGAAGGCGTGTGTCGAATGTCACTCGCCTGCAGGTACCATGTGTCACACGCCTGATATTGCAACGTGTACCGAATATCAGTCCCAGGCCTGATAATGAAACGAGTAGGCGAGTCCATGGTGGCAAATGTTGAAACAGGGTCGCTATATACCAGGGAATCTATAACATCCCTTCTCCAGCCCGCTGGAGGATGTAACGGGGGAAGGAAAACGTCGTCACGTGATAATCCTCCATTCCTCGTCGCAGGAGAACCCCAACATCTCACTCATCACTAAATGCATCATGCATGTAATCATGCCAAGTCTCGAAATGTGAAGCGTTCGACATATCAGGTAGAAGTCAACGTGCGAAGGTCGATGTTGTTCTCAGATATGCGTCTTGCTCGTGCGTGGCGCCTGCACCACGTCTTACGAAATTTCATCTTCAATAAAGAAATGTTCTTACCATAAATTTTGAGCAACTTCACCCACCACAGCTTCGACTTTGGCACATCTGTTCAGGCATTAAAAGGCGGTTTTTATACTCACATTACGTGACTGATCTGCCTGATTCGTTTGCTTTGGCACAACTTGTCGATCTCACCGGTACGGCCGAGGAGCGTCGCCATGAATAACCAACGAGACGCTACATACTTGCGTGGGTTGGTGGACATGGGCAGTAATGGTATAAGATTCTCCATATCTACCCTACAGCCTCTAACCGCGCGGATACTTCCCACTCTATATCAGAGCCGCGCGGGGATTTCACTTTACGACGCACAATACTCTGCATCGGGAGAAAGGATACCAATAGACGCGCAGACCATATCTAAAGTCGTGTCTGCTTTCCAGCAATTTCAGCAAACTTGTCAGGACTTCGGAGTGCCTGAGGAGCACATCACCGTTCTTGCCACCGAAGCAACCAGAACAGCCATCAATTCGGAGGACTTTAGAGCGGAGATCAAAAATGCTGTCGGGTGGGATGTCAAGATGCTGCCAAAGGAGGAGGAGGGCCGAGTAGGCGCTATGGGTGTGGCAAGCTCACTGCCCGAAGTCAGTGGGCTGGTCATGGATCTCGGCGGAGGTAGCACGCAGCTGAGTTGGCTAATCAAAAAGAACGGTAGCGATGAAGTCCGGATGCCCGAATCTGGCGCTGTGAGTATGCCCTATGGCGCGGCGGCGATGACAAGACGTCTGGCCGAGGCGGAACAGAATGGGACCGTGCTGGAGCTAGAGAACGAGATTCGCAAAGCGGTGAAGGCAGCATATGCGAGTCTCAAGGTCCCGGATGAATTGCTGGAAGCTGCAAAGAGACATGGCGGATTCACGCTTTATTTATCAGGTGGTGGGTTTCGAGGCTGGGGTTACATCCTCATGAGCGAACACGAAGTCTCGCCGTATCCCATACCAGTCATCAATGGCTTCAAGATATCCCGCAAGATGTTTCTCAGCACCGACAAGGTCAAGCAAGCCGCGACTTCTATGCTACACGGTGTCGATAATTCGGCAGACATCTTCAGGATCTCCGATCGACGAGCCGGACAAGTGTCCTCGGTGGCTTTTCTTGTCAATGTCCTTGCCGAAGCACTACCACAGCTATCAGAGGTCGTATTCGCTCAAGGAGGTGTTCGTGAAGGCTATCTATATTCGTCCCTCCCAGCAGAGATCCGAGCACAACATCCGCTCGTCGTCGCAACGCAGCAGTTCGACAGCGCGTCAACGTCCGAGGCTGTGGCTAGGCTCCTTCTTTCTGCATTGCCTTCTGGACCGATCCCTGGCTCACCATACACTGATTTACGAGATGAGTTCAAGGAAGTCTTCACGTTGGATCTTCTCGATGCCTTTGGAAACCTCATCTACTACCATTCCAGCCACTCGAAAGATCTGCAAGCCACCGCAGGCCTTCGAAGCACAACTTCCGGAATTATGGCAGGTGTACACGGGGTCCAGCACGAGTCACGAGCTTTACTTGGCCTGCTGTTGTGCCAGAGGTGGGGTGGCGATGTCCCTCCGATGGATTCACAATTCAAGCAGAACTTAATGCTGGCAGTCGGGTCACCTTGGAACTTATGGTGGATCAATTATCTAGGCGCTGTGGCTGCCTTGATCGCTGCCGTCTACCCTGCAGGTGTCGTGGACCAGGACCCGCGGCGCGTGGATTTCACATGCGTATGGGCACAGGATGCGGATGCAAGACCAAGTCTGGCGCTCAAGATCAGAGTCGCGCCCCGCATTGACATTGAGACTCTCGAGAAGGAACTCCATGACCTCGAAAAGGTCGGCAAGAAGAAAAGATTCATCGGCGGCAAGAAAGGCTTAGGCTATAAGATCGATATCGACTGCACTCATTCTGCCTCTACAAATGCGCCTGGAAGAAGTTCGTCGCCACCTCGTAACCCCGTTCATACTCCTTCTTGACTGCCGGGTCCTTCAAGTCGGCTCTAGCGCTCATCCAGCCGTGGACCTGGGTACTGAAGGTCTCGATATGCTTAGTGACGGTCAGAGCCTCTCCGAACGCTTTCACGTTGTCTGCAGGCTCGTCCTTCGAGGCAAGCATGGCAAATGGAACGGTGACCTTCTTTGCATCTTCGGGATCGACCATCGCTGGCGAAGTCGACACGGAAGCCTTCCAGGGCGAGTTTGGACCGGACGTCAAAGCCGCAATTTTGCCTCCCCAGCAGTCTATGGTTTGGCAGTATTAGTAAGCGGACTGTCTCAACATTTACTGCCTAGATTGCTTGATCACTTACACCCGATCGATCCCCAGCTCTCGACGGATGGGAACTTCTCCTTCGCTGCGGCAAGCGCTGCGTTCAGGTTCTCGACGTGAGGCGCCTGGTCCTGAATGCGGCCCAAGAACTTGCCGAGCTTCGCCCCGTTGTCTCCTTCGTCCTTCTTGAGCAGCCACTCCGGCTGTGCGGGCGTGCCTTCGAAGAAATCGGGCATGATCACCAGATAGCCTTGGGAGCTGAGGATATCAGCACCCTGCAGGGTTGGAGGCTGGAAGCCAAAGATGTCGTAGATGAACAAAATGGCCTTTCTACTCGCGTGATCTCCGGTGATGTAAGTCGACAACTTGCTGAGGTCGCTGAACGAGCCCTTAGACTGGTAGTCCTCAGCGACTACCGGTGGCAGCTCGCAGCAAGCCTTGGATGCGTGAGTCATGTTGAACCTGGGATACCTGTTGCGAAAGGGTGTAATATGGTACTGGAACTGAGTTCGGTGATTGACGAAGCGGTAGTTGTTGATCGAAACAGACCTAGACACTTGACGTACCCACGCCATATAAATACACGTGTGAGGACGTTCTCCGATGCTATGCTACGCAATCGCGCAGATCCCCACGCCGCGCTCGCTGAACCCTTTCACCAACAATCTCACGGGCACAAACTCTCTGCATAGGCTGTATTAGTATAAACCCGACCGGGGACTTATGCTCGCCAACCGCGTCCGTTGCATCCAGTCAACTTGTGCTGTGCGAAACTCGCCGTTCCGTCGTCACAATTGAAGTTGAGGCTGCTGATGCAACGTGGGGCACATGCCGACGTCGGATTGTTGATGCTTACAAAGCCTGCCACGCCGGCGTTGAGCGTAGCGCCGAATGGGAGCGAACGACCCGATTTCGCTACACACATCAAAACGACCATTGCATCGAAGATCATTTGCCTTCATTCTCGCGACAATATCCCAAGCTTCCTGCCAGGAGTTGTCGCGTACGACTAGGAGTGCCACGTGATGAGCGGGCGTGGCGAGAATACTCAATCTTTGAAGCAAGGACTGGAGATCGCGAGCGAAAAGTCGCCGTAGCATCGCATTCTCCCCCTTTCAATGACAGGACTTTCAGATAAATGTACGACCATCCAGGGTACTTAAGGACTGCGAGTCTGGCCGTCTCTGCAAGTTCTCGCAGACACGACTCTCGCTGCCTTTGAGCAAAACGGCCGAGAGTGTCCCCTGACAATGGGGGAGACTTGGTCTTCACGAAGCAATGCGTGCTCTTTCGCGGCTGCAATGCACATACTGCTCTGCTCAAGTTAGTGACCGATGAGAAGCCACGTGGAACAGCATCATCGTTTATCTGGAGGATGCCGTTACCTTGCAAGGTGAGGAAGGCCTCGAACCGGCCTCGTATCCAGCTTCAAGAAACACGTCGGCACAAGATATCTGCCATATTCCAGGTGGCAGGCATATTCAGTTCGGCCGATGTTCTTGAATTTGGTGACCTACGATTGTTCTGCGTAAGCTTTCGATTCTTCTCCCGAAAGTCATTGAAAGAAGCTCGATACTAGTCACTGTAGTATGCGGGTATGACCTTTCGATCACTGTCACGAGGAAGGAGTAAGACACTCGCTCTACAATGTCGTAGTATGAATATCGCAGACTCCTCACATGGCTGAGGATGCGCTCCACATTGTTCACGACGGGCTGCTGCATGCATGCTTCGAGCCCTCATGTGGTCCGGCCACCCGGAAAACAGCTTTCTGTACGTCACTGTTTGCAGCGACGGTGGTGTCGTATATCTCATTGCTTCCAGTGTTCAGAAGCTGAGGTCACGAAAGACCAAAGTCTCAGTGACCATGTGGCTGTAGTCACGCAGGTAGGGAGCGTTTGTGGTGCTGTCCCACAACAGTCACAAGTGCAACAGTACGCATGACTTGCTATATTACACGCTATTTTACTCGACTTTTCGCAATGGATTTGAGTCTCACAACTGACATAGCTGACCTTCCTCTTTCAACCTACCTCTTTGGGTCTTTTCTTGCCCTTCTTGGAGCAAGATATTTCACGAAGAGTCTACCACAGACTTCCGGCCGGGGCAGAACCCATCAGCTCCGCTTACATCGCATGCGCTGACATGTCTCTCCAAGCACTACAATGGCGACATGATGGCGGGTACAGGACGTTGACCGCATCCTCGTATGTTACGCCTGCGCAAACCTACCAGGAGATGTGTACGGAGTATGAGCAAATCACAGCGCCAGGTTACCACAGGTCGAAATTTGCAAGCAAATTCAAGGCAGTTCAGACACACCGCTCTGTACCTGTTCTTTGGTCACCACCCAGTCCGCCATCCACTCCTCCTCGGCGAAATGACGTTTCGAAGCAAGGCAGGAAAGGGAACGATAACCAGGTCAATGCAAACGTGGCCATCATCGGCGCACCGCCCAAGCTTCTCAATGGCACCAATTACATGTTCCCGCTCGAGCACACCACCATCCATGTTCTTCACCAAGCAATCTCTGTGTGGAAGGAGAAATATCGTGGACAGACATTGTTCGTGTGACCCCGACCCGCCATGAGACCCGCTAGGATACTGATCTTTGGCTTAGCCAATTCTCGATTTTCAGAGTCGACACGCAGACTTCCGTCAAGTCTGTAATCCAGAACGTCATGAAAGTCAAAGTCGGCACCGACTTTGACAAATGTAAAGGCTGGGCGATCACGGAAGCCATCGAGCAAGGAGATGGGAAGTGGCTCCAGGTATGGATTTCGTGAATCCACGGGCGTGTATGAAAACGACAGGAGAGATGCTGACTTTCCATAGGGAACCACCGTCGAGTACGAGAGCGACCGAGCAGTCGGCTCGCTTGCAAGTATGGGATGGAGCGCGAAACGTGGGGCGTCGCTTCCGCCGGTGTGGCTCACGATTCACAAACTGTGATGTTATGATTGCCATGCCTTTGTTCCTCCTGTACGTGGGATGGGGAGTGATGTCAAGGTGAGATTGGAACAATTCCTTCGACTGCTATGGTTTACGCTTCGGGGTCTCTGATGGAATCCCAAGCACCTCTTGATCTGGGCTTCTGGTTGGCATTCGAGACTAGTTTGGGTCGATCAATAGAACAAACAATTCTGGATCATGCATGATACACACGACAAATGTGATTTGCAGTTCTACTCCATTGATCTCATCATGATCAGCAAGGCCGTCGAGCCGCGCAATCTAAGGTAGTATGATACAAGAACTCCTTTTCAGACACTTTGGCGGCTCTAGGCAACGCAGTGCTCTACAACCTTCACTGGCTGATGCTTCTTCTCAGCACTATTCGAGGTCAGATTAAGGAACATCGGTCAGCAGGTACGTGGTAGCAGCACCAAGTCGGAGCCATTTCTGGATTGGAGACCAGGCCTTATACCTGACGCCATGAACAGAGCTCCCTCAGGAACCGGTCAGATAGGCGCTTTGTCGGCCTTCTTTCCCCCCTTTTCCGGCTTCTTGGCCCCCTCGTCGACTTTCATACTCCCCTCGTCATCACTATCCTCCTTTTCCAACACCCATCCCCCTTCCCTATCTCCGAACACATCCCCAAATTCATCATTCAAACGCTCAGCTGTCAGCTCGAGCAAAGATCTCAAGGCGCCCTCCGGTTCTCTCCAAGACACGCCTCGAGCGAGGATTTGGCCGGTAGGCTCCTTCGAGACCAAGATCGCGATATAGTATCCTTCCTGCTGGGTGAGGAACACGTCGAGGCTGATGGTGCCGGTCACCTGGACTGGGATGGTTTTGTCCTTACTCGAGTTCTTGCGTGGGATGGTTGAGCGCTGGAGTCCTTGGTAGATTCCGTGGGCGTTGGCGAGGATTTGGTCGCGGAGGGAGAAAGACATTGTGGTTGATGTTCCAGGGAGGTGAACTCTATGTTTGAGGCGTGTCGCTGGCCTTCGTCGACAAATCTATTGAGCTGGGGAGGCCGTGGAAGAATGGCTTCATCTTCGGGCTCCTGGGTCTGGTAGCAATTTATACCTCGATTCCCTTCAGAAATGTCGTCTACTGAGTATACTGTGAAAGTCCCACGATTCACCAATTCCGTGGAAGTTGTGGTTGGAGTTTTGTTGTTTTCCAAAGAGTTCCTGCTTGTGATATTCAACGAACAATTGAGTCAGACCAGACCGTACCACGCTCGTGGCACAGGGGCTTCCAGAGCCATCATGGGCGCGCTATACACTCGCTCGTGGTCGGTGAATAGGCTTCGAGTACGCGTGACTCTATAGAGCCTCCTGCTTAAGGTCGCGGCTTATGATTCACAATGCACCGAGGATGAACAAAGAAGCACCA
Source organism: Microcyclospora tardicrescens (assembly GCA_003012245.1). Taxonomy (NCBI): domain Eukaryota; kingdom Fungi; phylum Ascomycota; class Dothideomycetes; order Capnodiales; genus Microcyclospora; species Microcyclospora tardicrescens. The sequence continues at coordinate 88,749 of PXOE01000020.1, forward strand.
TGCTGCGCTGCACGGTTGAGTGGTACACATCATGCCAGCATGAAGTACGTAAGGTTATGCAAATACTGCTGTGAGGTTATGGTGTGATGGATTCCACATCTCGTCACACCAATGGCAATGAAACTACCCTAACCTCTTCCTATTGGAGGACTGCGATACACAGGACTCTTTCCAATGACATCCATTGTCAACAGATCCGAGCAGGAACTTGGTGTTCCAGCTAGCTGGCGGAAGCATTCAGCTAACCTACAAGGCATCAGAACATACTCGACATACTGCTTCTTGTAGTCAGACTTACCCAATTCGGCTCGACGCTACTATAAATCTTCTTGAACTCAGCCTCGAACTTCGCCTCGATGAGGAACCCAAGCTGCGTGGCGGTGAATCCGAGTAGCTCTTGCATCGTGTGCAGGATTTCTACGCGCGGGACACTGCTAGCAAGGACTTTCCATCCAGGAAACTGCTGGACGAGAAGTGCGATGTGCTTGCCGTGATCAAGTATGACGATGACGTCGAGCTGAGTCTCGTCGGCGAAGGGAAGCATGCTGAATCGATCGGTGATTCGAGCTGCGAAGGGATTGGCGAGTGGCGCGGGAGTCTTGGAAATGTTCAAGATAGCAGTTGCGTTGGCTTCATGTCGTTAGCTGACCATTCTTTCTGCATATAGGAGGTCGAGAATACCAATGATCTGATCTCGGAGCCCGGACAGAGATGGCTGGTCAGGCATGACTGCGGTGATTGACCTGCGGTTAGCTCGCATGATGTGTTCGGTGCATTCAAGAAAACTCCGAGTGTTGAAGCAGTCGATACATATATAGTGCAGTGCATCGGTAAAGTGATGCTCGTAAGTCGAAGCATGTCGTTTGGATCTTTCACTGCAAGTCATAGATACAGTCCGTTTGTGTGACCTCTGGACTCCTGATTCATCCATAGCAGACGACTTGACCTCGCTCTACTCTGATTTGGTGACTGCAACAAGTATTGTGACCTGTGCTGAGCTAATGCTAAAGGTCAGTATGTGTATAATCCATTTCTTATGGGCATCCCAATCATGTTCGGGCCAGATCACTTGTATACAATCTCGAGAGAACCAGAATAACATATCGCAGCAAGTGCAGAGGTTATGGATTATACATCTTTAAACCAGAAGATTCTGACGATAGTAAGTGGTGGGCATCGAATGTTGGTTAGTGAACGATACAAACGTACGGATCTGGAAGGTTTCCAATCTTGTCCCTATATCATAAAGTCCATTTGAAATCTCGCTCACCCTTGCTCTGATGCGAGACCGAACATTATCGCGCAGGTCAACACCGACGAAGCTAGGACGTAGTTCAGCCACTCCTGTCATTTCTTCCCAACGCTCTCCTTCGATCTCGGCGTACTCGACCCGCTGCTGGAGTTCGCCTCGGCCGCCGTCAATGCCGTCTCGAGATGTTTGAAGTTCTCATGCAGCTTCTTCGACATAACCTCCAGCAAATCCAGTGCGGCCAGGGCATACGTCCGTTTGATTTGGCTCCTTGCGAGAATGCTCAAGCTGGGAGTCACCTGGAAGAGGACGGCGGCATAATCACGCTCATACCCGGCCACGCCGATTTCGAACGTGATAGGCTCGACGTCGTCAGTCGGGGGAGCGGCAGCAGTGACGTTGCCAGTCAGGAGATTTGAGTTTGGGAGGAGGTGGTAGATAAGGGTAGCGTTTGCTTGGCTTGTGTTAGTGGTAGAGTCTTGCCACTCAGTGGTAGGGAGATTCTCACCCAAGATCTGCTCCCGTGTACCTAAGAGGGAAAGACCGCCTAAGGCCTCTTCGGTTGGCATTTCTCCGTTGTGGCTCAAGAGTAAGGTGAGGATGAGGTCCAGATATTGCGCGCTGGAAGTCTTATAGAGCGACTTTTGTAAGTAATATGCTACGAAGCAAGGAAGGGCCCTTTATATATGCATAGTTGAGGACTTCTGGAAAGTGCCACAACATGGTGAAAAGTGGTGACTCCATACGCTGTGAAGGAGCATGGCGAGTCACTTAGACCTCATCCAGCACTGTCTACTCATGTATGGGTACTCTCCTGTAGAGAATTCATTCCACCTCATCCGCATGATCTGCGTTCAGTACTGCAGGGAGATCGCAATTGATCTCATGGCGTGACAAAGACAAGCCAAGCGTTGATGGACTCAGCATTAAGTTCTCGTGGAGCTCGATGGATGACAGTGAATGATGCTGCTGCTGCACTTGTGGAAAAGCGTCGGCCGCAGAACGATCTTAATGCCGCGATGATAGTGGAGGTGATAGGTGTACACCGTTTTCAATCCTCACTCAGTACAGCGAAATGGGCCAGCTTCTGCACGAATGGGTCGTTCTGCAACGCTTGCTCCACCGCATCCCGATTCTCGTTGTAGCAGGAGATGACCAGGTGTTCCAGTGACGCCGGCAGGATCGAGCCCAACTCAATACGATCGTCCCCGTACACAAACATCGAAAACCTTGCGCTTCTGTCTTCAGAGTGCACATTGCCACACAGATTCACTTTCGACACTTCCAAACGCTTGAGATATTGAAATCCACGGAGGTCACCCATAAAATCGATACCAGTAACAGACAAGAGATGAGGCTCCCATGCAGGCGCAAATTCGATGAACTCTTCGCCGCAGGGGCTCGGAAGCAGATGAATAGCTTGCAGAAGCGGGCAATGTGAACAGAGAGTCTCTGCAATATCTCCCCAAATATTGCCATGCAGATACAACCCGGCGATTGTAAGCGTGCGCAGTTGCGGACACAGGAAGAGCCGTCGCATCATCCTTACCGAGTCAGTGTATGTACCTGTGAGGTCCAGGTGTTGTAGACTGGTGCGTCGCGACACAGTCGTTGGGCCTAGCTTGATGCGACCCATATTAGTAAAGCTGAAGCGTTTTAGACACGGTAGGTTGAACATGGCATCCATCTTTCTGATGTTCGGCGAAGTAAGCTCTTCATGTGAGTTCTCTAGGTTGATCTCCTGGAGCCTACATATGCTCAGTTCTTCGACAGTCTTGGAGCACATCATGTCAAGTGCCAGATCCAACCAAGACATATCCTCAATTACACGAACACTGCCCCGGAATGTCAACGTGGTAAGCTTTGGGCAGAGCAAGAATATGAGCACAATGTGCAATTCTTCCGAGCAGTGGCGAGAGTGGCCGACGCCCTTGAAGTATTGTACAACAGGCGCAAATGCGCTATGATTCAGCCGTGCTGCTAAAGATGCGTGCAGTACATCCGTCATTCCATAGATGTATCTGGCCTCGATGGAGCCCTCATCTTTGTTCGCCACGGTACGGGTGTCTATCCAGTGTGTGAAATGTTCGACCAATCCAGCCAGTCGAGGGCTCTCGACCAGAGTCCGGCACAAGAGCGACATCTGCCGTCCTCGGTCGTAGACATCGATACGTTCCTCATCTCCGTAGCACGCTCCTGCGTCAAAGGTGCTATATAGCTTTGGGGTCATAATATCCCTGCCAAGGACACAAGTGGCACATATCGCGGCACATGTTGATCGTGCATGGACGAACGAAAAGATATGAAGAAGGATTTCTGAGGGGAGATGGAAAGGCATGGCGTTCACGTGCGTTTCCCTTCATCAACAAGCATGACGAAAGGCCGCAAGAATGGTGAAGTACGCATGATATTGTTCGTTGGAGATGTAGGAGTGGAGTCATTCACTAGGTGCTGCCTTATCGTGTTGTGAGGCAGTGTTTTAAGCTCAGGCCACAAGTCCTCGAAATCCCACACGGTAATGGTAAGGTTGGGATTGTACCTCTTCACGATCTGCATTCTTCATTGATTTGGCAGTGTGTCCCTCATCGATAGAGCGGTGGACTATTTGCCGACAAATATCAAGAACGAGGCAACGAAGGAAATGTTATGATCTAGGAGAAACCATCGCTCTGATCACCGTGCAGCATTCCCACGTATTGGGAGGCAAGGAGTTTGGTGTACACAGCATATCGAATGTTTTCCAAAGAAGCACTATGATGCTTTTTACAATATCAAGGAAGGAAGTCGGGAATGTACAAGAAATACAACAGTGCCAAAAATGTACCAAGGAGCTCATTGTGATCATGGTGCATGAATCCTCTCGGTTCGAATAAACATGATCCTCAGACCTCCTGCCGGAATGACGTTGATGTCCAATACGTAGATAAAACGACATACACAGTCTGCGCCTCGTAATGAGCGTTGATTTTGCGCGATATCGAGGAATATCTTCCTAAATACCGCGGATATCAGAAGTGATAGTTGCATGTACTGTATCCCAACGGCGTTGCGAAAGTGTGGTCAATAACACGATCAACATGCGAGATTCTCTCGCACAGCGACTGCAACTCATTCGGTAGCAATGCTGAGTCGTCATTGACGGCACTGCTGTTCTGGCATTGATATCGCGTCTGTATTTCACTGGCTGCTCGCCTAGAGACTTTCGGGCAGAAGGATTTCCGTAAGGCTTGTAGCTAGAAGGGGGCGCAGTCAAGCAGGGCCATGGACAATCATCGAGGCACTGCGTTACAAGCGCCACAGAGTCTAAGCAGCGCTGGCCATTGATCATCATGATTCTCGACACGTTCCATGGCAGTGTCGTCGCTCAATGCCATCATCAGGATGAATAGAAGGAGGATTCGCGTCTTTTCTTGAACCTGATACATTCCAATGTACTGTAGGCATCGTAATCAGCGCCGGGATCGTCCTAGGATGCGAAATCCTGCCACAATCGACGTCATTGCCCATCTGTCGACGAGATATATGTAGCCACGAAAATGGTGCTCATGAGGACGAGAAATATGCCATTTAAATACATACAGCGCTTCAACAGACATATGCGACTTGGCAACACCGACTTGGCAACATCTTGGCACAGCACAATCGCAAGCTAGCGACCCATCCGCGCCACGTGAAGCCGGCTCACCTCCGCAATACCAAGCCTCTAGAGGACGATCTCCGTCCGGCCCATAATAACCATGGCCGACGAGCAACAACAGCCACCACAGTACTCCAACCCCTCTGATCCGCGCCTGCGCATGACCGACGAGCAACGCCTCCAAGCGCTCAAAGACTGGGCCGAGGAGAAGAAGTACGTTCACCAGGGCGAGGACGGCACGCTGCCCTCGGTGCAGGGCGGGGGAGCATGGGCGTTCACCCACGGCCAACCACCCGACAAGTCGCAACCGCTTGCTCCGCCAGCGTACACGAATGCGCCCGGCGAAGCCTCCGCGGCACCTAAGGAGAAGGAGCCGGGAGTCATCAAGCGCTGGCTCGAGCATCGCCAGGAGAAGAAGGAGTCGTGAGAGATGTTATATGCGCGAACTCGGTTCTTCGAAGGGCTTTGATCGTGCAGTCGTCTCGGAGGTAACCATGACGGTAAGGATATATGATGGAATGTACACAATGAGGCGAACACGGTAATCATGTTTCCTGGTCTGTATTTTCTGATAGCCAGCAATACTATAATTTTGTATCCATCATTGAAGCATCATATGACCTCAAGTGATCGATCATAGTGGTGTGAGAGGCATGACAACTTGATGCGCATAGCTACGCCGAGGTTCCACAAGCTCCAGAGCCAGCTTCAACGCACACAAAATCACACAGCCATCAATATCTTGCGAGTGAATATGCAACCAAGAAGGAGAGATGACAGGAAAAGTTGAGATAGAGTTGACGAAAGCGGCCCTATACGCCCAATGTGCTATAAACGTCCGAGAATGAATATCAAAAGCGCAGGAATGGTATCTCAATCGTGAAAGTCCTAGAAGCGCCTGCAGTGGTGAACCCCCAAATTGCGCTAGCCATGTATATCATAAGGTAACCAAACAGGGCAGATAATTCGTTCCAAGTACGCGATCATCAGTTCAGGGCAAATGAAAGGGCGACTCCAGCAGCGAACATCGCAGCGGTGGTCACCAGACTCGAGATGGAGAAGGTGGCGAGCCCGCTGATGGCGTGCCCGGAAGTGCAGCCTCCGCATAACCTGGCGCCGAACACCATGATGGCTCCTGCGGCAGTCGCGGTCAACGGGTGGACGAGGTTGGAGGCCGAGAAAGCTTGCGAGGCACTCGGAGTGATCAGATTCGAGCTTGAAAGCAGGTATGCTGCAGTGAAGATACCAGCGGCGAAGCTGATGGATGGCGTGACTTGAAGTTGTGGCCAACGACGTTTTGACTTCTGGGTAGGGTACTGGTAGAGTCGTATCGCCATGTAGGCTAACCCTTCGTATACACCGGAGACGCCCAGCGAGTGGCCGTTGAGGATGACGCTGATTGCTTGGGCTAGACCGATGAGTGGGCCACCCCATGAGGAGTCCACGAGGATGGTAGCCTGGATAGGATTCGCCTGGACGTGTTTTGTGATGTACAGCCCCACAGCACACATCGTCTCCCAGCCGTAAAGCACAGCGCGCTCACTGGCATGTAGAGCGTCCGGAATCGTTGAGGGTGGGTTGACTGTTGGCGCACTCTTGGACCGTGCCAGGTTTGACGATGTTGGCTTCTTCGAGGAAGCAAGGGAAGGCTTGGCAGCGATGTAAGCACCAGCTCCAAGAACTCCGCCCAGGGCAACGTAGATGCCACTAGAGATTCCGGTAGCAAGTTGTACGACGACGGTACCAGGGCAAGCCCCTGACATGGCCATGCCAGCACCAATCATAGCACCGCCGACAACATTGCCATCATATGCGAATAGTCCCAGATCGGATGAGGGCTTCTTCTTGATGGTCACAAGTTTGAAGTAGTTAGCAAGATAGAAGGTGGCTCTGTATGTCATGGTTAGCAATACTCATGAAAAGCTGATGACAGGAAAGACTAACGCGCTGGCTGCACTTGCTCCTAACATGACTTGCATCATGTGGTATGATTCGAAGCGCAATTGTGACATGATGACTGCTGGGTGGTACACTCCCGAGACGAAAAGGGCCGAGCCAAAGCATGCGCCTGCGAACGTTTCGCTGATGTGTCGTTGCATACTGGTGGCCATGTTTGGTATTGCTGTATGCTCCAGAAAGCGAGCGCCGGAGTGGCGATGAGCTTGTAGTCTATAACGTTGGACGTCCTAGGTCCGCTCCAGTGATGTGAAAGTCTCGGCACGATCCAAAGTGGCCTTGCCGAGAGTCTCAGATGTAAGGTATAGCGCAAGGTGTAAAGGCTCGGTTTGTATCTCTCGGTCGAAAGCGAGCTCCGGACAAACGTGGCCGGTGATAAGCGTAGGGTAAGTATATATTCGACCGGATGCAGTACTGTGCGAACGGCGACTCCTGAGGGCGCGCAAAAGGATTGCTGAGGACTGTGTCGGCGTGAAGAAGAAGTATTGGAGGCGGGCGAGAGGAAGGTGACAGGTCAGCCTCAGCTGTGCCACATGCTGTGTGAGCGGTTATGATAAGTTCAACGGCGCATGTTGTATGAGCAGCGAAGGTGTGATCCACGCCAACGAACTTTATGGGAACAGGCTGCATGCCAGATTTCTCCGGCCGGCGGCGAGACTGCAGGTGTGGTGGGGGAGAGCATGGGGGCCAGCTCACACACTTACAGCTCTCATGTTATTGTGAACAAATAACATCACTTACGGGTATGGTAACGATGGACCCCATTCTTCATGTGCTATTGTTGCGGAGATGTACGGTGTTCCTTGCAAGTGGCTTGTGCACATGTATACGGACGTGCTGTTAGGCATTCGGAACGGCCCATCGTCAACCAAGATCTCGGTTGGCAACCAAATCAATGTGCCATTCCCAGCTTCTGTATTGACAATATCACCATCTATCAACTCATATTCAGCATCCTAGCGTTTGTGTTGATGCATCCCCGACGCAGATGCAGCATGGTATGTCGCACAAGATCGTGTGTGCTACCCTCTCTGAACCACTTGTGCTTTATTGCAAAAGCCGGCTATGATCGGTCCTACAATAGGACTTTTCCAATCGCGACATGTCCCAATGCTTGCTGCGTGGGCCAAGCTGGAGCTAACAGCCCATCCCTGCTCTCGCTACAGTGCAAGATTGAGCTTCACTCGGCTTGGTATTGGGAGGGGCCACAAGGCCGCGACCAGTGTTTTCAGGATGGTCGTATCGAGGGCCAAAGGCCCCTATCCAGCTTTCGTGACGAGGCTTAGATCAGCTCGATTGTCACGCAAGATACCTATGGCTTGCAGACGGTGGCTTAGGCCCGGGTGAGTGGATAGTCCAAAATCCCAGAGACGTGTGTCTATCCAGTGATTCGCTCCCAAACTCGCCGTTGCAGAGCTCAAGGAATTGTCGAGGGTGACACGACCTTCTCATCTAGCGTCATCATTGCCATTTCGAGATATCCTATCGTCTCACCGCATCAAACCACCCAGATCTCTCTCCATCCCCGTGACGCGCTCTTCGAGGCCCCGCTTTTTTCGTTCAAGTTCTTTGATCTCTTCCTCTTCTCTTTCCATGTCCTGTCTGGTCATTGTGATCCCAGCATCCTGCCCCTCTAGTTCACTTGCATCTTCCATGTCGGCATCGTCGTGTCCTGCTCGACTTGACGGTCGATTCATTGCTTCGAGTTCTCTTGCTTGCAAAGCCACTCTTCCTTCATAATGCTGTATGTTCGCCGCCAGTTGTTGATGTCGTCGCCGAAGCTGGGATATTCGTTCAGGCACTCCTTGAATTGGACTTCCATGTAAGTTAGTGCTAGTGCATGATTTCCACAGGTAAGGATAGCCTCTCACTATACAGCAATCAATCTTTCTGCACCTTTCAACAGTATCTCTACGTCCAGTTCTCCCTTTTCCCTTCTTCCAATCTCAGGCTTTCTTGTCCGAGCATAGAGGTCACCTCCTAACACAGCCGCGACTGCTTTATTCTTTGGCTGTTTACCAACATATGCTGTTTGTCTCCTGTTGCTAGTACTCGTACCCGATATAGCTGGTGCAGACAGAGAGGAAGGTGGCTCAGAGCTCCCTGGTTTGGGCAACGGCGGAGGGGCAAGATGGAAAAGCGCTCGTTCGTGGTTTTCCGTGTCACGTATGAGCGCTGTGATATCGTTGGTAGCAAGTAGAGCATTCGCGAACATCTTAGGTCCAGGGAAGGGGAGTTCCGCTATTGAAGTGGCGCAGAGCGAGATCTGCTCGAGGTGGGAGGAGAGGAGGGAAGCCATGGTTATCCTTTATGATCTGCGAGGTGGAACGACAGGACTACGTTGGAGTAGAAGACCTGAACCATTTACACGTTGACAATGGCACCAATGAGTTATATCTGGTGTGGGTTTCATGCAAAGTCAACATCTATACAAACCACTTACTTGGGAGACGCGTTTCTTCATGTGACCCGGGCAAACATCGGCAGAATTCGTGACGACTACGACACCCATCAGTACCTAGAGCTTGTGCAAGCACACGACATAGCTCGACTTTACAACGATTTCACCTCTACCCTTCCACGCATCGTTGCAAATATGGCGGACAAGATGGAAATCGACGCCGTGAATGGCCAGCAAGAACAGGAAACTGTAGGCCCAGCGCCCGATCTTCCTGCTGAGCGTGGTATGTCCAACACTGCATTCAGACGTCCTCTGCAAGAGGCACCAGGACTGATATGATACTATAGTGATCATCAACAACTTCGCCTTGATCGTACAAGCAGTTGACTCGTTCGACTCACGGTTCACGCTCCGTGCACTGCGAAACTTGTCCACTATTCGGAAAGCCGACAACTTCGCAGAGGCGATAGTGCTTGGGATCCGAACAGCATTTCCTCGTCCCACGAACTCAGCGAGGAAGGTCCTGGAAGAGATGCTGCCAAAAGAAGCAACGAAACTGGCGAACGGTGCAGTAGCTACGGTACCAAAGGAAGAAGAGGCTCAGGTGGCGGAAGTTTGGGCATACCTAGGTGTCCTGGTTCAGGTTAGTATGAGATGAGCATATAGTGTTTGAGCCGTCATTGATTTGTTTGGTCAGGTCTACCTATACGATACACAGCAATACCAAAAGGGTGCTGACTTCAGCGAGAACTTCGTGGATAAGATCCGCAGCCTCAATCGAAGGACTCTCGACCCGATTGGCGCAAAAGCTTACTTCTACTACTCACTTTTCCACGAGAACCTCGACCCGAAGCCTCCATCCAAACAGTCGCCGGTCATCGACGTACGTCCAAAGCTCCTGGCAGCGTTGCGATCCGCAGTCCTTCGTCAAGATGCAGATACCCAGGCAGCGGTTACAGTATTGCTATTGCGAAATTACATTAGCACGGCGGATATCACACAGGCAGATCTCTTGGTTGCACAAACACAGTTTCCTCCGAATGCTGCGAACAACCAAGTTTGCAGATACCTCTATTATATTGGACGGATACGAGCCATTCAGCTTGCTTACACACAGGCACATGACAATCTCGAATCTGCAACCCGCAAGTCCCCGACGACTGGCCCTGCTGTTGGATTCTATCAACAGACTATGAAGCTTCTCATTGTTGTTGAACTCCTGATGGGCGACATTCCCGAACGCTCCCTCTTCAGACAGCCCTCCCTCGAGACTGCGCTCTATCCGTACTTCAAGCTTGTGCAAGCTGTCCGTGTTGGAGATCTCCAGGCTTTCTTGAAGTGCATCAATTCGAATGAAGTACAGTTCCGGAAGGATGGCATTTACACCTTGATCCTTCGGTTGCGCCAGAACGTGATCAAGACTGGCGTTCGCATGCTGTCACTTTCATACTCTCGCATCTCACTCCGCGACATTTGTACCCGCCTGGGCGTTGATAGCGAAGAAAGCGCAGAATACATCACCGCGAAAGCCATTCGCGACGGTGTGATAGAGGCTTCGCTTGACCATCAGCAAGGGCACCTTGTCACGATCCCACAGAGAGATGCATACAGTACGACCGAGCCCAGCGAAGCGTTTCATGCTCGAATTAGCGCTTTGCTTGGCATGCGCGACGATTGTGTGATGGCGATGCGATACCCAATGAACAAGCACAGGCAAGAAATTGCTGAAGCTGCCAAAGCTCGTGAACGGGAACGTGAGTTGGCAAAGGAGATTGTGGATGGTGAAGGCGACGATGTGGACGGAGATGACGGAGGATTCGAGGGCATGTAATCTTGAGGCGTGCTGAGGATGTCGGCCGAGCTGACTAGCATCCTCCATGTACCCTGACGACTATGCGACATTAGAGTCTGTATCATAGATGCAGCCAGTACAGCTGCTCCAATGCATACTTTCATGACAGAAAAGCACAGCTTCAAAATTTGGAACCACAACTGCCAGCAGGCGGTCAAGAGACGTCTACAAGACTTAGATCACTAGCCCCTCGAAATCCGCCTCTTCCATCTCCAAAGCCTCCTCATCCACCCACGCCGTTCCTACATCAGTCTTGATCTCTCTGATGTCCTCCTCGTCCACCATTGGTACTTTCCCACTCCTCGCCAGCAAATGCGCCGTCAGACGCATTAACGCCTGCAGCGCCTCCTCGACGCTCGCACAGCCCGGCGCGCGAAGCAGCGTCGTAGGCTCCGCGACAGGATTCACGATTAGCGAGGCATGATACTGGGCAGTACCAAAAAGGGCGTCGATCGTGACTTCAAAGTGGACGCCACGCTGGAATGCGAGGGGTTCTTTCGCAGGGCGAGGCTGGGTCGTGGGCAGAGAGGAGGGGCGCGAGACGGCGCGGTAGAGTAAGGTGGCGTTTGCTGGGATGCGGTGTGAGTGTTGCACTCACAAAAGGGGGACAAAGGAGGGATAGAAATAAAGATTGACCTAAGATCTGATGCCGCAGGCCTTGAATATCGCCGACCATGATGTCTGAGATGGCTTTCGAGATCCTTCCTGATGGCTTGGGGTTGTAAGCGTGGGATGATGGGTCTTTACTAGAGACTCTCCACAAGCAGTAAGACACGGTTTTATATACATAGCTCAGACAATACTAAATGTCGGACGTGATGGAAGCACCTTGTGGTCATTTGCGTTGCTTGCTGTAGTGAATGTTGGCATAAACATTGCAACAACGAAGGACTGCAACGACTTCGTAAAGGTAACTTTTGCATTCAGATTCTGTGAGGAGAAAGACAACCGTGCAGCCGCACTTCTATCAAGTCGTGCAAAGCTTAGGGCTCACAGTTCATGATGCGAGAGCGACATATAAGGTACGCTTCTCTTCACCGTGATGTACTCTGTCTCGGGATTGTTACACCTCCAGACTATACCTTCGATCATGTGCTGTTCAGCTGTATTCGCTCGTCCAGAGTCAATATTTGACAGAGCACATGATTTGCATGAGCTCACGTTCGCATTTCAATGATGGCCACTGCCTTCCATTCCGTTAATATGATCAGATACCAATGGCAGTCGGCGATGTTGTTTTCTGCTCATCAATACACGGTGATAGAGCAAACGACGCACACAATATGAGTAAGTCATGAGCTTAGATAGAGCATGAAAGCCTGAAGAGCTACTACAGAGAGGATAGGGTGACCTGAAGAAGCTCTACAGTGATATTCCAAGGTCTTGTTCGTCACAGTGCAAGCTATCGGAAACATTCGCTGCATTTTGGGAGATGAGGTCGGTATCGGCATTACGTGCTTTGAGTTAAAATGTGCCGACCCCGCGGTCCAGGGACTAGAAGCTTTTCCCTCAACACACCGTCAACTCTTTCTCGTTTCCCATCTTTCACAATTTCTTCACCCTCTACTCTTTTGCTTCCGTTACTCTCCAATACTATTATTCCTCCCTCATAACCGCGTCAATCCTCAAGCACAATGGCCACCAACGGCATTAGCAGACACCCAAAGGGTACTTTCCTGTTAGTCTTGAACCCCCACCTCTGGACCCCTCAGTAAGATCACAACAAGATTCATTTGCTCACACCTAAGACCAGCTTCACCTCCGAATCAGTCGGTGAGGGTCACCCAGACAAGATCGCTGATCAGGTGTCCGATGCCATCCTCGATGCCTGCCTGAAAGATGACCCGCTTTCCAAGGTCGCCTGTGAGACTGCAACCAAGACCGGCATGATCATGGTCTTTGGTGAGATCACCACCAAGACCCGTCTCGACTACCAGAAGGTCATTCGTCAAGCCATTAAGGACATCGGATACGACGACTCGTCCAAGGGCTTCGACTACAAGACTTGCAACGTGCTTGTCGCCATTGAAGAGCAGAGCCCCGATATCGCTCAGGGTCTACACTACGAGGAGGCTCTGGAGAAGCTGGGTGCTGGTGACCAGGGTATCATGTTCGGATATGCCACTGACGAGACCCCTGAGCTCTTCCCATTGACCCTCCAGCTCGCACACAAGCTCAACAAGGCTATGACCGATGCCCGCAACGATGGCAGCATCCCATGGCTCAGGCCCGATACCAAGACTCAAGTCACCATCGAGTACGAGCACGACAACGGTGCCGTTGTGCCCAAGCGTGTTGACACGGTCGTCGTTTCTGCACAACACGCCGAGGAGATCACCACCGAGTTCCTCCGAAAAGAGATCAAAGAGAAGATTATCCAAAAAGTCATTCCCGCGAAATACCTGGACGAGAAGACCATCTACCACGTAAGTTGAAATACATACAATTACATGCGAAGGGCTGCAGAACTGATAATCACAGATCCAACCGTCCGGTCTTTTCATCATTGGTGGCCCACAGGGTGACGCTGGTCTCACTGGCCGTAAGATCATCGTCGATACCTACGGTGGATGGGGAGCTCACGGAGGTGGAGCTTTCTCCGGAAAGGACTACAGCAAGGTCGATCGCTCTGCTGCATACCTCGCTCGATGGATCGCCAAGTCCATCGTGCACGCCAAGCTTGCCCGGCGAGCCCTTGTTCAGCTTTCATACGCCATCGGTGTTGCAGAGCCCTTGTCTCTGTTCGTTGAGACCTACGGCACTTCCGACAAGACCTCCGACGAGCTTGTCGAGATCATCCGAAACAACTTCGACATGCGTCCTGGTGTCATTGTCAAGGAGCTGAACCTGACCAACCCGATCTACAACCAAACCGCAAAGAACGGTCACTTCACCAACCAGGAATTCACCTGGGAGAAGCCCAAGACCCTCAAGATCTAGATCAAATGATCAGGATCACATGCGGTGAACTTCATCACTAGCCGCATTAATAGAATGCCTTGCTTTCGGGCATTGGCATTGCATACACCGGACCGAGCTCACCCTCGGCCGGCCTGGCGTTTCGGGACACCCATCTGATATGGGTTGATGGGAAAAAGTGCGATTACATGGCGGCATGACATACCCACCTTACGATACCCCCTGCTCAAGCGTGGTTGCGAAAAACATTCAACATAGACTTGGGCGTGGGTGCAATACTGGCGGCCACCCGTGGCAGGCGAATTTTACCTGCATGGGAAGGCCTGGACAATTTGTGGGCAGATGATTGTTTTAGCGCGGCGTTGGTGAACTCAACTTCATTATGACGCGCTGCGATGGTTCGAGAAAGCTTTGTCGCCTGTATAAGACATGAACGAGATATATATTTTGACACCTATGGTTTCCCTTCGGGAGGTCTGTAAACGACTTCTTGATAAGGCTGTACTGTTGATTGTGAAAAGATGCAGGGTCTAGTCCGAATCCTCGGCGTCCGACCATCACCAAAAGGACCACCAACTCCGGTCTTCGGCAATCGCAAGAAGAGCATTACTCGCAAGATCACATCGCTGCACAAATGGTGTTCACAGATCGTACTACCGGTAGGCTTCTTTCCAGTGAGCATTGAACTTGACACATCTCTTGTCATAACCAAGTACAGATATGCTCTGTATATTCGTCCAGATTATAGGTAAGTTGGCATTCTGCACGTCCAGCATGCGAAGAGCAACAGATCCACCGTGACAGAAACACAATCACATCACATCTACTGCCACAGACACAGCTTCCCACTCGCAGTCCCTGCTGCAATCCATTCCTCGCTCGGATGGAACTGAGCAACGGCTGGCACAGCCGTGATGCCCTCGCCACCCAACTGTGCAATCTGCTGCCCCTTGTCCGTGTACACATCCACGAAGCGATTCATGTTCCCAATAACGAACTTCTGCACCCCGTCTGCCGGCCGTAGCTGCCATTGCGCTCGGAGGATCGTCACCCATCTACCCGTCTGGTTGTTATGCGGAATCACTGTTGTCGGGTTCATTTCTGCTTCGTCCACCGAGTGGCCCGCCGCCCATGTCGATGGCACTGGGTCGAAGCTGTGGATCTTGATTGTGTCGTCGTAGGACGCTGTGGCGATCTGGCCTGCGGAATTCCACGCAGCGTGCGAGACAGATAGCGGGGAGAGGTGTTCTCCGACCAGTGCTGGGGCGCGGTTATCGCCCTTGCCGCTGATTTTACGCAGGTCCCAGATCTTCAGCATGCGGTCGAGAGACGCAGTGGCGACCAGGTGCGGGCTCGCTGGGTGCAGCGTGAAGCCGCCGATTTTCTTCTCCGACAGCTGCATAATGTCTGCTGTGGCTGCCGAGGTGCGCAGGTCGTGAATGCCGAAGGATCCGTTCAGCGTGCTGAAGTATAGCATGTTCGGGTCTGAGCGGCTGAGTTCTACGCCTGAGACGGGCTCGTCCATACCTGTGTCGGAGGGAGCGTAGACTTCGACAGCGGTGCCTTTGCTTAGATCGAGCTTGCGGATGGAGGAGTCGTAGGAGGCGGAGTAGAGGGCATTGGGGTCCGTGGGCGCGAATTGGAATGCGCTGATGGTACGGGTGTGGATTTTGAAAGTGCTGATCGCGGGCTCGATGCCCTCTTCGTCTCCATCCTCATCTGCATCATCCGCTTCTTCCTGCTTCACTGTCTGCGACGCATCGAAGAGGCCCAAGTTGCCCAGCTTGTCGCCCGCGAAGACCAGCGCTTTCTCCGTCGTGGGATGGAATCCCATGCTGTATATCCTTTCGGGCGTGATCTTGATCCGACTCGGCTCTGCACCCTCCCAGAGCTGCAGCTTGCTCATGCGTTCACGAATCGCCTTCAGCTCTTTATCAGTCGTGTGCTTGACATCCTGGGCGTCGAACGTCCGCTCGCCTGGGTTGGCCGGCCCCACCGCCGTCAACCAGTTCCCTGCTCGATTCCATGTTCGCCCGTTCACCACTGCATCGACGAGATTGATATCGTCACTAACCCGTAGCCTCTTGACCCGTTGTGCTTCTTGAAATGCTTCTGTTTCAGCCTCTTCTTTCTGCCGTGCGACCTCTGAATCCGCAACAATGCCCTTCAGTCGCGACGACGTTCGACGTGGCGCTATATCCTCTTTCTTGATTTTCTCCGTCTGTCGCTTGCGCTTCTGTGCGCTTGATGTGGTCGGTTTCTTCGCCTTACCGGGCCCGAAACCGGTCTGCTGTGCTTCAAGCTGAAGTTGTTGGAGTAGTGCTTGGTTTTTGGCGATTTTCTCCTGCCGTGCGATCTCATAGTCACTCAGACCTGGTTTTTCTGTCTTGATCGCCATGGTTAATAGTGTTGCGAGATGTTCTGATTATTCTGAAGAAAGTCGATGACGCCGACGCGACAGGAGACGCGTTGGTGGAGATGCGTCCACTTAAGCCTTAGCCTGGGATTCGGAATTTCTTACAGTGCAGCATCAGTGGATGTATCCTTACTCTCCGCACTCCCCAACATTGGTAATGTTGCGATAATGGATCAGGCGGCGTCATATTCGAGCAGCCTTGACCTTGGTGTGCTCAAACATGCCGACCATGATTGCGCGACGATTTGTGCAGATACCTAAAGCTTGCGATACCTTTCTACCATTCCTTTATCAGACAAAGACAATCCAGGGTCAAGGCATCCGGCATGTGAGCGGACCTGCAACAGCAGCATCGGCTGAATCTACGGAAGGGCGATCCGCAGAGGAAAGATCTGCAGAGGAGCAAAAGAGCGCGGTGTACAAGCCAAGAACGGAGGCTCGCTGGACTGATGAACATGGTGCGCCGATCGTGGTAGCGGGCAATGTCGACAATGATAGGAATGCATCAAGAGAACGCTCTAGCACTCGGAACCGAGTCCTGTACCCTTCGCTTATGCTGCCTCACCAACGAGTGGAGGCCGCTAAAAGAGAACGTACTCAACAGACTGCTGGAGAGGTGGACGATACCGCTGCATCGACCACTAGGCCTCATAGCCCTGGTAATTATGGCAATCCCGACGGCTTCAGAACCTTTACAGCACGAAGGCGCCAGACAGCTCCGGATGCCATCCCGTTCGATAAGCACATCGCGCAGGGCATAGTACCGGACGAAGCAGCCTCCACGATAACACCTGCAGAACGTAGAGTCTTTGAACGGCTATTCAAGGCTAGTACAGGTTCGAGTGTACCATCTAAGGATCTTGCAGCTACAGTGAAAAGCTCTTCCGAAGCGAAGACCAAAGAACCGGCAAAGCGTGCTGCGACCCACGTTGAACACTCTGCGCCTCAATTTCCAGCTATTCTCCGGCCAATGGCTAAAGCGGCGCAGCTCAGAGTTCGCACGCCGCGACCACCACCTGAGCAAATTCCAAGGAACGCCGAGGGACTTCCTGAATCATTCAGCGCGCTCCACGCTCAAGGTAGGATCAGCAATTCCATTTCGAAAGAACGAAGGAGATTGGAGGCGGCAACGACCGACTATGAATGCTGGCGCATCTTGACGAGTCAGCTTGACAAATACCTTGCCATGTTATCGCCCCCCGATCCTGCGGACCAGCAGTACATGGCACGCTTGGTCTCGGAAATCCTGCCTGCAGTCCTCGTGAACGGGACGAATACACTTCGAAATCGATTTCCGGGCTCCAATCTAGCCCTAGGGGTCCTGCCAGCTCTGAAGCACACTGGGCAGCAGGCTTTTGCAATTGGATGCTCTACGGCTCTCTATAACGCACACATGTCCATCTTGTACAACCAGTACAGCGACATCTCTGCTGTCGTTGATATGCTCCAGGAAATGGATGAGAAGGTATATCCATTCGACGACGAAACACACGCAATCCTCGACAAGATCCTTTACGATGCTCGTGGAGTGCGACAAGGAATACTCGAGAACTTGTCTCCCGCAATGACGTTGCTATGGTCGACAGAACGCATGCAGCGGGCCGTGCGCGATGTGGAGAAGTGGAAAGACATCGTCGAGGAGCGGCGACAAAACGAGGCCCTACGATTGGCACGACAGAAAGACGATTTGTTGGAAGTCGTGGAGAAAGAGGGTGCAGATGACTGGATGCTGAAAGAGGGCGAGTATCTGAAGTTCAAGCGACACGAAGATGGTACAGCGGACGACGGAGTCGGCACGGCGTTACGGGTGAGGACGAAAAGACAAAATGACAAGCTTCAGGAGAAAGTCGATGCGCTGATGCTGGAGGGTGGAAACAGTGGCGCGGCCACGAAAGATGTCAACAAGGCGAAGACGAAAGCGAAGACGAGGATGAGTGCAAAGTCTCGGCCTGCTGCGAAGCAAGGAAAGAAGAGCAAGCCTGCAGAGGTTCACTTGAACACCTCTGACGCATCGGATGTAGCATTGAAGGACATAGATTCTTAAAAACCTGCCACGATGCATCGTCGATGGTATGTATGAAAAGGCCATTCTCAGCTCTATGACGGCGTTCCGCCCTCGAAGATCGAAGTACTCGTGTAGGCATGTATTGAAACGCACCGGAAATACTCCCCGAAGAGCTCACATGTGATCGGAAGCACACGCAATGGCGAAGTATTGGCAATGCAGCGCACGAGTCGTTGCCAGGTGCTACCCGTCTGGCAGAGACTTGCACAATGGCTCTGGGCGTCATGTAGGGCTATATGACAAGGCAGCTGCATATGCCTCATTACTAAAGATGGACGCAAGACATGCATACAAGTGAGACCTCTCTCGAACATACCATCGAACTGTCTAGATCGCTTGTGGGAGAGTGACTCGCATGGCGTTCTTGGTACATGAGGTTCAGGTAGTTTTGCATACAGGTTCATGTAGTCTCCACTGCTATCCTGCCAAGATACGTGTCGGAACAGGTACCTTGGGGGCACAAACGTCGGGTTATGTAGCTGGTATGTTCAGTACTGTCTGCTTTACGAGACGTGCGAGGTTGATCGTGGGGTACACTCAGTCTCCAAGCACAGCGATCATCTCAACAAGCAGTCGGGCATACAGTACAACATTCTACAGATGGAGTGTCGGAGGGAGGGATCCATCTCGACCCGGCACATGGTTGAGCGCGCCTCCGTCGTCAGCATATTGATTCGAGCTAGATTCAATCGTAGAAGGCGACGACAGTCATCTCAAGATCTTGAGACGTGGTTCATGTGACAGTGAGACATTTCACGCGTTAATGCAGGCGTGAAGAGCATTCCAACTTGACAATCGCGCGGGCTCTCTCGCACATTGGTGTCGCAATATCACAGTTGATATGCATGTCCCTGTGTAAGCCCATGTGGTTTGTAGTTGCTGCAGGTCTCAGACCCTGGCTATATAATACCGCGGCCCTCGCTGGGATCGGCCGCAGTGTCGTCCGAGACAGTCGGCACAAAATGCCCGAGGCAGCCTAATGCCTAGGAAGGTGGCGAGACATATGGCCGGGTTGTACATACACATCTCAGCTCGGTGGCTTCGACTGTATGTCAGACACACAAGCCCTTCATGCTCCGGAATAAGTCACTGCATGGGGGCATGTCCACGTATGCCACGCAGGCCTACGTGTACGCACCCGTGTATGTCGACGAAGCAACCACATATGAAAAGCTTCCGGAAACAAACACGTCAACAAACGGATGTCGTGGACATTGTGGATGTTGGGCACAATCAGGAGAAGAAGTGTCCTGTTCCTCTATGCATCGTTGCCAGGTGTCGATCCTTCTGCCTCGTCAAAACAGGATGATCATTGTCGTCCCTCGAATCGTCATCGTCATCGCCATCGTCCTTTGAGTTTGATCCGAGGACTTGGAATGGATAAGATAATTGATTCTGAGAATGACGGCCTCTTTCGATCAGTCAAGGTGTACGATAATAGGGAGAGTGTATTATTGTTTGGCGGGTGCAGTCAAAATAGCGATCCGTGAGACATGTGGTGACTCGTGCACGCGTGTCAAGCGCACGTGATTTCGCGCTGGACGTTTGAGCTAGGCCGGATCTAGCGTCAGGGTTGAAAGTTGTTGTGGCTCGAGTGCGCTTGCCTGACCGCGTCCCGTCACCACCAACCATCATCTTGAAACTCGACCTCCGCCCCCATATTCACCACACCGTCCCCTCTCCACCCTCACCACCGACCCGGAAGCGCTGTCATCCAGTACATATTGTCAACCTCATCCGATCGATATTACCACCCACCTCAGCTGCCCGTGTTCCGACTATCGCTGCCGCCTATCGATCGACGCGCGCTGCTCCAGCTTCTACATTCCTCGACACCCGCACGCCACATCTTTATTTGCGACCTCGCGCAAACATCAACACGACACGCTCATGTCACCTTCAAGATAGCCGCTCCGAGTCTGGCGAACGCTGTAACGCTTCAGCCGCCCTTAAGGAATCTATATCGGTCCTCCATGACCACAACATCGCCTTCCTTCATCCCATTCCTGCAATCCCGCACGCGACATCCTCAATCAAGAGCAGTCCACCGATCGACATCACTCCGAGCAACGAGTAAACAAACTATCGCAAAGACATCAGTGTATATCACTTGACGTGTTGTGAGAAGCAGCCGCCATACTCGACCAACACCTGTCTTCAGCATTGCTCGTCGACTGCACCCCATGGTTTCGCAATGATGGAATTCGAATACTCCCCACGACACAATCACAGCCCCAGGTCTCACATGCTATCACCTACCCACGCACCTGGCTCACCTCTGGAAGGCTTTCCGTCCATCAAAGAGATTCGCCGATCGCTCTCTCGCTCGCCTTCCAAGCCGCAGCGCTTCTCCCTGTACACCGCTCGGCCGTACAACACCTCGCCGACCGCGCCATTCTCACCTTCGGCGCCTCATCGCGCAAGTCAACTTGCTTGCGCGAACGACTCCCAGCACAAAGCGAAATACCCCGTTAAGCGCGCAGGAGCAGTGCGCCCTGGATCTCGAAGGACTTCTCCAAACAGCCCTCTGCGTCGCGCATTGAGCGACAATGCAAGCCAGGCAAACGTGGCTCCTCGTATGACACGGCGCGCATCTGCAGATGGTAAAGTCAAAGACCAGGAAAACATGGACTGCAGCACCACTCCCAAGAAGTCGCCTCCGCGGGTCTG
The DNA here is from genome assembly GCA_003012245.1 of Microcyclospora tardicrescens. Lineage (NCBI taxonomy): Eukaryota > Fungi > Ascomycota > Dothideomycetes > Capnodiales > Microcyclospora > Microcyclospora tardicrescens. The sequence goes on from PXOE01000020.1 coordinate 109,914, forward strand.
CGATGAGCCGATCAAGATTGACTTCCTCAAGCCAGATCGTTTACTACAGCCTGTCATGAAGGAGCATGCTTCACCAATGAAGTCCAGCCCGCTGAAAAGGAGCGATGGTGTGATGAATCTTGAGGCTGCTAGCTTTGGCAGCCCGCGACACAAGCGCAGAAGTTTACATGGCGCATCGCTCGGCAACGATTTCAACATTTTCGACCAAGGATTTGATGGGGCTCAGTCGGACCACGATCTGGGAGAGGAGAAGGACAAAGAAGTCGTCATGTCAAACTCATTGACTTGGCCATCCCAAGCAAACAATTCACCCCGGCGCTCGCTTAGCTTGCGCAAGACCACACTTCAGCAGCGAACCGGTGCTGGACGATCACGACTTTTTGCTGAATCAACGCGCGAATCTACACATAGTCCATCACTTACTCGCGCAAAGTCTCGCATGTCTCTAGACGGGCCTCTACCCTTGCGATGCCTTGATTTCGACTCACCATTCCGCAAAAGCACTATGCAGGATCCGCCCGTGATGTTTCCCTTGCCAGGACAACGGCTTTATCAATCAGCGCCCAAGCCTCATCCGCTTTCGAACGCGTTGACACCGTCAAGTTCCAATTCTAGCGTGGCTGGGGAGATCGCCAATTCAGCAAATACCCCTGAGGTATTGACAGCTGTGCAGCCTGAGCACCACAAAACGAACATGATTTTTTCAAAGTCACTACCCATCAGTGCCCTTCGCCATCTCGAGGACAATGAGACGACAGGATCGTCCCAAGATTCATTCGCGACGCCCGACAGCTATAAAATGGCCAAGCCATTGCCACAGGCCTTCATGTCAACAGGATTGATTTCTAAGCGCAACCGTAACATGGACATGCCATCGACGAACTTCTTCAACAGCACAAACATGCCGGATACTCCATCCAAGAAAGCTGCTCACGTTCACATAACCGCATCACCTGCGCCATCTTCGGGGCTGGGAAAGGCTGCGAAACCGCTACACGAATTTGGTAGTCCTACCACGCCGTTCAATTTCAATGGACGTGTCTCCAAGCCATCCCCAGAGTCGTTTGGCAAGGGTGTTAACATATTTGGCTCACTTGCTGGGCCTCATCAGTCCACCCGGAGAGGCAGTTTCATCAGCATCGACGGCGATGATGTGAATAGCTCCCCTTCAAATCAACTAGAGAGCCAGGGAAGTGCAGATGATCTTCCACCTACACCGACCAAATCGATGTCCACCACAGGAAGACCAGAATCGAAGGGAAAAAGCAGTAGTCTACGAAGTAGTCTCTTCGGCCGGAGGCGATCGATTGGACCTGATACGTTTGCGACGCCGGTCATTGATCACGAAGATGCGGGTGTCGACCATGAGAGTAAGTGCCCTCCACAGCATGCTACACACTACGGCAGAACCGTCGATCGGGATTTTCGAAGTGTTGGCGATGACAGGCTTACTCCATTGCGCGCAAATCCAGCAATATGTGCTTCCACGCCTTCACGACGGCGCAGTCGCTCTTTGCAGCAGGATTGTGCCATGGGTTCGCCATCGTCGATGACTAGAAAATTGCCACGATCACTTCCATTCATGAGTGTCGAAGATGCCACACATACTAAAACCGTCCTTTTCACAGCCCACTCTGCGGATTCAGCGATGGAAACCGCTGATCGGTCTTCTGCCCGTACACCTGTCGACACCAATGACTCATTCACGCCCCCAGATCCAAGCAACTTGTCTATCTCGGCTGACAAGCGCACTTCGTCGTCCTTCGGCGCCAATCTGCACGTACTGCCGCCTCCAGCAACACCCACGGGTCCTCGAGACTCGTTCGTTGGCAGTCTTGCGCTCGGCAAGGCATCGTCTGGCTACTTTGCAAATGACGTGGATACGGCTTTGACCTCTCGTTTTGCACAAGTCATCACATCTGGCATTGGCGAGTTCTCCCAAGTCTACAAGGTGGAGAAGCCGCTCGATGGCAGGTCATTTTCGAAGTCTGGCATGAGCCCCTCTCAAAGCGTGTGGGCAGTGAAGAAATCTCGCCGTCCTTATATGGGCAACAAAGACCGTCAACGCAAGATCCGTGAGGTTCAAATTCTGCAGGCTCTACGAGGGCACGAACACATCATCGAGTGGAAGGACAGCTGGGAAGCCAAGAACCACCTCTACATCCAAACAGAGTTCTGTGAAAACGGCAACTTGAAAGATTTCCTGCAGTCGACTGGCTTCAAGGGCAGGCTCGATGACTTTAGGATTTGGAAGATCATGTCCGAACTCTGCCAAGGCGTCAAGTCTATCCACGACGCAAACTTCATTCATCTCGACTTGAAGCCGGCGAATGTGTTTATTGACTGGGAAGGCGTGCTGAAGATCGGCGACTTCGGTATGGCCAGCTCGTGGCCAGCGCCCGCCGGCCTGGAAGGAGAAGGTGACCGTGAATACATCGGACCTGAGGTCCTCTCTGGACGCTTCGATAAACCTGCCGACATCTTTGCGCTTGGTATGATCATGCTCGAAATGGCTGGCAACATCGTTCTGCCTGACAACGGTACCTCATGGCAGCGTCTGCGAGCAGGAGACATGAGCGACCTGCCCAGCCTGACCTGGAGTTCTGAAAGCAGCCTCGTGCGAGACGAATCTGGCGATCCAATTGAGCTGCTGAACGCTGCTTCCAATGAGTCTTTGGGCAGCGCTATCGCGGAGGATGATGATGATCTCAGCTTCCTGAGGCCTGCCATACCGTCTCCCAACAAAGGTCGAACTTTGGACCTTGTGAAACCACCGAACTTCATGGTCGACCCAACTGATCCAGAAGCGCTTGACCGGGTTGTACAGTGGATGATCAACCCAAACCCGGACCAACGACCAACCATTGATCAGCTGCTGAGTTCGGGAGGTGTTGTCTGGGTGGAGAAACGCCGCCGCGCTGGAGCGACTGTGTACGAGGGGAACTGGGGGCCAGCGGACGACGTGCTCAATCATGAGCAGCTGGATACTGAAATGATGGACATTTGAGAATTTTTGCCGGCCTGTGACGGTGCTGGATTTCTTTTGCTGCTTACTGCTTACTTCTTGCAACTCCACTCGAACACTTTGTTTCGACATGGCATGATGAAGACGTCAGAGCCTGTTTTTACGATTACGCGATGACAGTGCTGAGACGGCCCGAACAAGCGAGCTTTTGAATTGTTTTTTGTTAACGACACGACACACACTAACGACCATGTGCCCATCTGCTACGCATATTGCTAGGTGGTGGGCAATGGATGGGAACGGCGGGTTGGGGGACAAGGTGGACTTGGTGCAGGTTTTGCTTCTTTTGCCGGAAAGGGGGTACTGGGAATGGAATGGGACTTTTTGGCGGGAAATGATGGCGCATGGGCGGGCTGTTTTTGATTCTTGCTTGGTAGGATGTAGGGTAGGGAGAGAAGCGGTGTCTCTCGAAACTTTTGGCAGATCCACGACGATTGCAAATCAATCATGTTGATCCATTTTTACATCCTGCACACTTTGAGCTGAGTTGACTTTGAGGTCGCTGTCTCCTGCATCATATTGACCGTCGCCCACATCAAGTGCTAGTCCTTGTGTCAGTTCGCACACTTGCTTATTGCCGCCAGCAGCAAAAGCAGAGAACACACCGTGATCGGCCGGATCCGCTGGGATTACTATGAAGAGCCAAGCAGCATAATATTAAGCCGCCCTAATCCCAAATGACAATAAGAGGCGGTGTGCAGTGAGGCGCACCAGGCACCGGACGGATTTATTGGCCGGCCGCACTGCCACGTTGCTCCCTCCCTTTACCTTTGCGTTTCTGCACGACTGTTGGAAAGTCTAACGCTAATACTGTAGGTAAGACGGTGCGTTCGGTGTGCAGGGCTGTCTAGGCTGCAGCTCTTCGGCCTTTTTTAGTATGTGCTTCTTCCTTCAAAATGTGTGAGTGCTGGAGGAAAGTTGGCAGGACGTTCCTTGATTGTGTTGTAAATGAGGGAAGACTAGTTACGAAGGTATCGTCGGATCTTATTACATGTATCTGTATTTATATGAATGGCTGCTGGAGAAAATGATGAAATGTGGCAAGTGAGAGATGTGTTCTGTGGCACATCGTGTACCGATCATCAGCATCAGGTGACGATCATAAGTGTGCGCCTCAGGTACCAGTCACAAGTACATTCCTGTGACGCGGACTGGGCCAACGGGACATGTCATCACCTATACCGTACATGTACTTCCATTACTGTACCTCGCGCTTTTCATCCACCTCACTCTTACGTACAGCCTGTCCACCTTTTCTCTCAACACTCTCGCTCACACTCGCTTGCTGGCCTTTCATCCGACCTTCCCCCTCCATCACTCGCCGCCGCTGAACAGTGTCGCCTGCTGTGCTCGCCAAAGAGTCTCAGCCAACACTTCGACGCAGGTCGCACGACCTCGGTTTGCGAAACGACTGCAAACAAAATCCTTTTGCTTTCGAATAAAGTGTCGCAAACGCTAGATCTCACGTGGATGTCATGCCCAAATGCCTGCTGGACCTGACTGCTGAGCGCATCGAAGTGACGGTTCCGCCAACCACAGCGGAGAGAAAGTGGGCATGGCAAGCAATAACAACACCTCCGCCGCCATGAGTGGGAAGGAGCCAGCGGAGGAGTCCACAACCAGAAGCAATGATGTGGCAGACGACACTACCAATACTGCCATCCCTCGAAGGAGCGCTGGTCGCCAGACATCCCTACCAGGCCCAACACCTACATCCCAGCTGCTGCGACAGTCCTCGTCCACTCGTCTGACCGCGTCGCCAGCTGCTGGTATGAGTCCACAGACCTCGCGCACAACATCGCCCGTGCGGAAAGACAACCGATCGTCTGCGCTCGCGGCGAGTGTTGCGACACAACCTTCTGCTGCCGCGATCCAACGAGCTCTCTCTGCTACGAGTATACCCCAATTACATGCCGGAGCAGTGTCCGAGGCTATTCCTCGAATGCCAAGATCTACCAAGAGCGCGAGCGGAGGCTCCGGAGATAATACGCCACAGTGGCCTGTCTCTCCTCGACTGAAGTCTCCACCGCCTTCGCAGGTCAACTCCAAGAGAGGGTCGAATGTTACGGCAAAAATACCGGACCCGACTGCGAGTCCGAGCATTAATGTGCAAAACGTAACACCGCAAAATCCATCACCACCACAAGTCTTGCCGAAACAACAGAATGATGAGTCGAGAAGCCTGGAACAGCAGTTACAGGCACCCGTGAAGCCGCCTACGAGAGGACCATCGGGAAAGTCGACGCTGGAAACGGTACAAGAAAACAGTTCGGATGCGATCGACACCAGCCCTGCTGCCTTACAAGCTGCAGCAGACCTAAAGCCGGTTGCAGAACCCACGGACAAGTCGTCGAAAGACAAGAAAGACCTCAACAAACAACCCACCGAAAGTGGAAGCGAGAGTCCGGGCAGCAAGAGCGACTCCAAACGTGGCCGCCGAGAATCTGCATCGCAGTCCAGTCTCGCAGCCTCGAAGCCCAAACCGGCAGCAAAAAGCTCTTTCAGTGGGCTGACATCGGCCAAATCACGGCAAGGTGATGGCAAGCAGAACATGACCGTGGAAACAGAGGTTGTGGCTTCCATCCCGCAATCGGCGCTTAATGCACTCGGCGATCGCAGTGGACTGGGTCGCGGTGATGCGAGTGGTAGTCTTAGGCTAAAGCCGAGCAACGAGACCATACGACCGAAGAAGGAGCGGAAGAAGGCCTCGCAGAAATCACGGAGCATCAATCAAGGTACCGGTAAGTCTTGGATATTTGCGCTGGCTTTTGATCCACTGCAGCTTTTTGGACGTCTCCAATGCTGTCTGCTCTTCTTTCTTCGCTAACATTGCATACCATGCAGCCTCCTCCAAAGCCGACATCTTCGAAGCTCGCGTGGCAAATGCCGTTGATGAAGCAAACACTTCCGACAGTGACGAGACCTTCGTCTATGAGTCAAATCCACCAGAACCAGTCCGACGTCCTCGACATCACTCACGAACCCCAAGCGTCACCTCCTCACATAGCACTGCGGAACAGCGCGGCGGTCTTCGAAATCTTGGTGACATGCTTGATGATCGCAAAGTCGCGGGTAAACGAAGCATGAAATTCTCCAGCAATCAGCACCACGATGTCGATAGTCCCGACAGCAAAACCGGCACTGTGCGATCTCATCACGCCAGACATATAGGAAAGTTTGGCCGTTCTGGGGCGCATCACACCGGGGATCCCGACTCACCATTCACGCAAGCTTCCAAGCCGCGGAGTACCCATCTCGGTTCCATCACTTCTCGACCACACTCGCCTCGGAGTCCTAATCCGAGCATCCCCCGCAAGACCTCAGGGCTGTTCACCAGGAAGCACGAGCAATCTTTTGATTTCGACGGCGAAGGAGCGGATGATGAGCGGACTCCTCTTATGGGCTCGCTTCGAAGTCAACGAGGCGCCCGGCACCCTCGACGACTTCATAGTGGCAACTCCCAACAGGGTGATGAGTACTACGGTGCCTCCACGGGATCGAGATCGTGTGGCCGATTCCGTGGTTGTTGCCTATCTGCTGGTGTCTTCGTTGGGGTGGCTGCCATCACGATCTTCTTACTTTTCATGTCTAACAGACCGTTGAGTGAGCTGAAGATTCGTAGGATGGAGAACATCCTGGCGACAGATGAGGAAGTCATGCTGGATCTTGTGGTTGGCGCCATCAATCCGAATGCGCTAAGTGTTTCCATATTCGACATGGACATCAACGTGTTTGCTTCGAGCAAGCACCTCGGACCCAAACCTGAACTGCTCACAACAAGCGAGACGACCTCCGCACCGCAAGGCAGACGACGGGTCAAGCGCGAAAGCGACCTCGACCTTTCACCCAAATGGCGCCAGCCGTCATCGTCCGGTGGTGGCGTCGACCATGGCACCGACCCCATGCCACCAGATGGCGACGAGGAAACCGATGCCCAGACCGTCCTCCTCGGCCGCATCTTCCACTTCGACGTGCCCCTCACCTTCGAAAGCCAAGTTTTCTCCCGCAACCGGCAGTACTCGACCGGCACGCTCCAGCTCATGAAGCCCGGCAACAAGACCGAGTCCGGCGGCTCGGCGCGTTGGCATAAAGTCCTCCAGCATCCATTCGAGCTGATCGTGCGCGGTAAGTTCCAGTACCAGCTGCCCGTGTCGACGAAGACGCAGAGCGTGGCCGTCGAAGCGATCGTGCTCGTGCATCCTGAAGAAGGCGTGGATGCTTGGGGACGCATGCGCGTAGAGCCGGTGCGGCGCGAGGAGCGGTGGCAGTGGATCGATTGGGAGTCTGAGATGGAGGAGGATGAAGAGACGGGCTAAGCAAAACGAAACCCGCTCTTTTGGTCTCTGCAAACCGCGAAGTCATGTCCCACTTGTCGACGCTCCCGGAATTTTCAGGAAGATTCATGCCAACAACGCACCCCTTCGGATCATATCCCATTACACTACATCACGTCACAATGTCCACCACTAACTGTACATAGCTTACCTTTTACTTCTTTCATAGCGTTCAAGCGGCAGAACCATACTCATCGTATGTATGCATCAATCAAGATTATATATCACATCATATCACATCATGATCCCCTTCTCGAAGCTTCATCACCATCGCTGGCTGTCCTTGCCGTTCGTCGCATTTACTTGCCGCGTTGTTACATAACGAGCTTGATTCACGTCTACGCGCAACGTACTATAGATATATTTGACAAGCCAGATACTATACTGCGTAGGACCGTACATATACTCAACACAGTCACGTTGCTGATTTAGGTGTTTCGTGTACGGAACAGGCCACTTCACGACTCTGATCAAAGTTTCCCTCATCATTCCATTCTGAGGGTTCCTGTCTATCCAAAACAAGACGTGATGAGATATCTGCAGAGTATCTGGTGTTTGAATTGCTCTTTCGCTTGCATAGTCAGTCAGGCTTTAAATTCGAAGGTTAGACTAGTTACATGGACACTTTTCTTGGACGTTTTTTCCGAGCTGCTGCTACCTTGGCCGTTCACGATGACAAGGTATAAAGCCTCTCGTACCTGCGTTACTCGCAGTAGGGATCCACCTCGAGCTTTATGTGTGGACCTGAATGTTCGTTCGTATATATGTTCCGTCTTCTTGAAAAGCGGCTGTTAGGGTTGCTTACTTGTGAAATTTGTAGCCGACCACTCGAAAATGGGCGATCTCTACAGTTTCGCGGACATGAGTCAGAGTTGCACCTGGACAGAGACGGGCATAGTAAAGTCGTCACAGCGATCCGTACGTACTTTACCTACTCAACCTGCATCCCAGCTCGCTCATGTGCTCACTCCAGTCCCATCCATGATCGTTCGTCATCCCCCACAAATCTCCCCATGTGGCCCGCCGCGGCCTCCCGTCCCACCCGCGAAAGCTTGATCCCCACAGCACTTACAGCATCGACTGCTTGACTGCTTGCATGCGCGCGCGACATCATTCCTCAATAGCCGGTCGTTCTATTGTCGGGAGCGCGCGAGCAGAAGAGAAGAAACACAAAAGGAAGGGAGATGCCATTGTCCGTATCGGGGAGCTTGTGGTGAACGAGCGCATTGCCATTGACGGATACCCTGTGCTTTTATTCTTCCCTACGTCGCACGCGGGTTACTGGCTATTCGCTATTCACATTCGCATTACAGAGCTTGGGGGCTTGGGTTGCTGTACTCGACTAGGAATACCTCTCGCGACTCGCTTCGGACCTGCCCAGGGCTACTGTCTCCTCCGACCCTCCCTTCGTACACGCGACTAGCGCAGCTGTCTCTGTGTGCGCCTAGACAACGCCTGCTCAGCCCTTCATGAATTAATTGCGCCAGCCGTAGCAGCAGCAGAAGCCATGAATCCGGCCGATCTCACACTCTCTGGCGCTTCGCCCACGCTCACCAACAAAGCGCTATCTACACCGCAGTCAGCAGGCGGCGGAGTGCTAGGAGGCCTCTCGGCGCTGAAGAATGGGCGCCCGATCGTGCCCCGCGTTGACTGCGAGGCTATCTATACACAGCTTAAGTCCGCGCTGGGACAACAGTGGGTGGAGTACAAACTGGCGCTGAGCGCGTTCGTATTGGGTGAGTCTTGTCGTATTTCTTGGTGTCTCGTTTTGCGCGGATGGAGCGGTTGGGAATTGGAGGGTGGAACAGGGCGAGAGTGTAGCAGAGCGAAAGGTTATACAAGCTAACGAGGTATGATTTTGTTCTTCTGGGCAGGGAACCTCAACCAAGCAGAACTGAGCTGGGTCCTCCAGCCGCTTCTCTCGTCTGCGCCGTCCGTCATCACATCTACCGATCCGTCGCGCTCGCCAGTCTCGACGCTCCATCTCCATAACACATTACTAGCGGCGTTATACACGAACACCTTCCGTGATTTACCTCCATCCGATGTCGCGCCCTGGGTTGTGGCCACGGACAAGCCCGCAGCAACGTCTAAAAATGCCGGCGCAGGAGGCGCAAACGACAAGGCGGAGGAGCGATTGAAACGAGAGACAATGGCGCTGCATGCGCGTGATCGCAAACGCATTAAATCGTTGAAAGAGCCGGGAAATGCGGTCAATGATGGATTGAAAGATATTGCGGACTATCGACATGAACTCATGGTGAAAGCGCCGGAGAGCGCACCTCAGACGGCTGGCGCAGGCGGTCTTGCCAAGACGAATTGGGACCTGGAGCTCCGACGACGATATGCGCAGCCTCTGGCAGCCGAGACGCTGGAGTTCCCAGCGCAAAGCGACATCCAGAACCGCATCGAGCCAATCTGCTACGAGGCCGGGCTGGTTGCGGGCGCGCAGGGGTCCGTTCAAGCGGTCGCAGAATACGTAGAGCTGGCGACGGAGTTCTTCATGAAGGAAATGCTCAGCCAGTTCTGTGCGCACTCGCGCTCGAACGCCGAGGGCGCCATTCACACCACCGCCTTCCGACGACAACAGCGGAAAGAAGAGGAGGAGCTCGAACGCGGCATCGTCCAGCGAAACCCAGCTGGCCTGCTGCCCGTTGAGATGGACGTCCGCGCCAATCGCGAACCCATGCAGATCGACGACCTGCATCTTGCGTTGCAGCTCGAGGATTCTTACCTGCGCCGCGACCCATTCCTCGGCGAGCGGTTGTGGCTCGCGCAGTACCCAGACTTCGAGACGCCGCTGAAGGCAAACGGCATCGCTAGCCATTCGCTTACAAACGGAGTCGATGCGCATGCGGTTGTTGATGATCCGATGCAGATTGACGAGGTGGAGCAGTGGAAGGGCGGCGCGAGGCAGGACTGTGACGAGCTCATGGGCATCCTCGATGACTGTCTTGCGGTCGGGTAGGATTCGCGCCCAACCTCGAGTTGTTGACAAACCACCTGATTGCTTCTAAACTAGGGCATTCGGCCCATCTATCGAAGAGCATATATGGTGCTGGGCATTGGAGATCGACAAGACAACCAACAAATTATGCTGCTTCGAGTCGCATCCTCGCGGCTGAGAAGACACACGAGCTCATCTCAAAAGCAGACCTGTTTTTCGATTTACAGCCCTCGGCATGCCAGGAAGACTGCGACAGTTCATTAGGAACAGTAGGTTCAGTCGTGCTGCTGCAGGAACCGCAATCGAGGCTCCGTTTCAGGATTGCCTGATAGGAGATCCACCCGCAGGTATCAAATGCAATATCGCTCGCTGCGTCAGAGCCCCGTCGGACCATCGATCACCCACGAGCCGGGCTGATCTGATCTGCACGAACCAGCTTCGCCCGCATCTCCGCCATTCGCCGTGGCAACCCAACCGCCGCACCCATACCAGAGGCGGGGTCCTCCAGCGCATCGCGCGCCCGGACTTGGTTCCAGAATCACGCCTCCACATTCCACTAAGGCCACAATCGCCGTCATTGATTAGGGAAGGAAGGAACAGACGACTATTAATGTGCACCTCGATATGATGGAAGCATGCGAGGCAGCGTCACGAAGCTTTGGAAAGGCTTTAGAAAGGAGAAGAAGCAAGCCGAGGAGAGGAACACTGAGGCAGCGTATTGGATGATTCAAGCAGGGAAACTAAAGAGTGTGCTATTGTACTGTACTGTACTGTACTGTGCTTTGCTGTACTATCCTGTGCTGTACTCGATCATCACCAAAACTTGTATCGAGGAGAAAAGGTGCAAGGGCGGAAGTCTAGGTGAAGCTCTAGAGCTTGTAACCATAGGTATCAGACCCAGTAGAATCATGTAGATATATATCAACTCTCACTGCTCTGGAGAGGTAGACTACGCGTACTTCACATACATCCATCCCATTCGTACCCCTCACTCTTGCTCCTACTCACCTCCCTACTGCCTGTTCCTGCTTCGTTTGAGACATCATTTCTAACGACCCAAGATGTGGTACGGCAAACTTTACAGTTGCGCGATGTGGACATCTCACAGGCTCTCCTGACGCCTACGTGCAAGTTTTGCGTGTTTATGTCGTGCTTGACGCCCCTTTTCATTGGGGCTCCTTGGGTTTAGATCCTGTTGGGTCATACCAGACTAGTGCGCATGCTCGTGCTCGCACTCACGCTGTTTCTGATGGTGTGGTCTGCTCGGCTGTATAATGCGCCTTTCAAGCTCTAAACCCTATGTACGAGGATCATGGGAGATAACTTTGACGGGGTATGGGCAGAGGTCGACTTTGGCAAAGAGCAAAGTGCAAGGAGCACGAGGAGCGGTGATGAGACAGCAAAGAGAAAGCGGATGAAAGAACCGAGGAACAGCTTAGGGAAGAAAAGATGGCAGAAAGAGATATGACTAGAGGTGAAAATGAGGCGAGACTTCTATATCGAGCTCGATATGAGAGAAGTTGAGCTAGACTTACCTCGAGCAGATGTTACAGCCATCTTGACGGATGGGGGTGTTTGACGGTTTGTTAAAGGTATACTTCAAGTTTCGGAGTTCGAGATTTCTCCCTAGTGCCAATCAACTCCATGGAGATATATCAGCAGTTCTCTTCATCTAAAACGTGGAAGCAGTGGTGAAGGTCCTGACGACATGTCACCCACGCTCTATCGTTCGTAAGGCGCTCTAGAGTGCGGTCCGAGAGGCAAGGCATATGCTGTCCTCGCAGCTCGTTATAGGTCTCGATGTGCAAAATGCGTTCAATTCGGTTGGCTGCGTCTGCTTCTCATCTCTCCCTGGTCGTGCGGCTCTGATGCAGTTTCCTCACATCAGCCTAAAACGGTGCTCGAATGACCACTTCTTAACATGCCGAAGTACCTCTGCCATGATGCTGCAGGTGATTGGAACGAGACATGTTTGAGATGTAGCAGGATGTGGACCCGTCGTTACTGCAGTCCATGACAGGGTCAAAGAAGTTACGCGTAGGTCAAGGTTCGCAACGAACAGACGGGGTTCACCCATTGAGGACAATTTTTGATGTCAAGAGAGCATGAATGGCTTGTTCGAACTGTAATAAATGCTGTATTGCAGTCTCATCGTGCTTGTGCAATGCCCCTGTACTTATTGTCGAGAGCTACGATTGACATTTCCATAAACCTCGAGGAGAGCAACGAGACGGACTGGGAGTCTTCCTAGAAACAGAGTTGAGAAATCCTCCGTGACGTGAATAAGACATCATCGAAAGATAAGGACTGCAGCCGAGTTCAGATGTCAGAAGTGAAAATGGTTTATAAGCACGTCGTTGACATGGGACAGACAGACTCAGGTGAAGTCTGCAGGAGAGTTGGGTTGATATGTCAAAACGCAGGATCGGCAAAGTAGATCTACGATCACACCGTAGATAGAGCTGCAGTTCGTATAGCTCTCACTATTCGCGGCTATCAGCATATATATCCTTCCATCATCGACCCAATCACAACGGAAATGCAGCCAACAACTCTGTTAGCACGACCGATGTGCTTGGCATCTGCAAGTGAGCTGTTGTGCTGGCAATAATCAATCATCACATCGCATATGCAGCACGCCGTCATTGAACGGGCATGCAGGAAGATGATTGTAGAGTGCAAGATAAGCAAGATGGAAGCTGGCTGGGGATATCGCGATTCAGGCGGCTGATGCGGGTGAAGTCAAATCAAGATTGATATCTCAGCCATGTCTTGGATTTGAACTTTGATATATCGAGTTGACAGTATGCATGCCCGAATGTAGTATCTTCGAGACGCATCTGATGTCATGGATGCAGCACCATGCAGTACATGTCGGCGTGAGTGTTTCAGAGCTGGGGGATTGATCGAATGCCTCTTTTATCGAAACTGTACCATGAAAGGTACAGTATACTGTGCCCACAGGCGCTACTCTCGCGTCGTGGCAATCGTACCTTAGGCACATTTGACAAAAGCAATGTACGATTTAAGATTGGAACCGGATTGCAGGACTGTACAGGCTGATCTGACATGCCGTTGCCAGACACCAATCAAGAGCGGTTCCAGGGGACTGCATCTGAATAACTCTAATAGTTGACGGTGCATGGATCATATGCACACCATCGACGACATCTGGGGTATTGCCGTCAATGGCTGCGTGATAAGTCTGGTGCTGAGGGTATGGAAAATAATCCCGTGGACCATGTACAGTAGACGTCCTGCCGGAGAAGTTGTTGGAAAGACAGCCACACATTTGAATGGCTTGCTTGCATAGCCTGGATGACAATTAATGGACAGTTGGTCAATAGCAAGAATAATCTCAGGCCACCGAATCAGTACGCGAACATGGCATGCTTCCACCCATCCTTATCGCCAGCCGCGATGCCGGAGCATGGGAAGTCGTCGTCTAGCCGCGCCAAGCCACACATCGACCGGGTTGCGACAGAGGTGAGATCCAAGCCAAGCATTTCCGATAAGTTGATGGGCCATGAATCGAGTGATGGCGGGCGTGGCGCCAAGGCCGGCGTGAGTTCTGCCATGTGTTTGTGGCTTGAATGTTTCGATTGTCGAAGCTCAAGATCGGACGTGTCGACGCCCGTGACATTCTAGAGGCCCTGGCGCTAGAGCCGATGCGGGTGTTGTTATCAGCACCCAATCACCGCTGGCGACTTACCCAATCCACGGCCCGCCGGCCAACGTCAGAGCCAGAGTTTCTTCTTACCTTCACCACCAAATCATCCCGTATCCTCCCACAAACTTCCGCCCGTTCGGAGCAGCGATAAGGCTCGGCTTGGCAGTCGGGAGTCGACGACCACACGATTCGTGGGTCTGATCGTATGACCATGAGAACCATTCACCCAATCTACCCTGATCCAGCCATCGCCGTCGTGCATGGAGGAAGAGGCTAAGAATATGTGGCCTGCACGCGATGATCCCTGGTCTCGTCCATCGTGGGGACGACGTCAGTACTTACGTCTGCCCTGGGGACTGCAGAAATTGAATGCCGGACATGAATGTGGATAATCACCACAGCTCCAATGCCTGAAACTGGAGAAAATCCTCGAATCCATGCAGATGCAGATCCAAAATAACAGCGACACGGCCGTGATTGTCAAATCTCGATCGCAGCCCCGTCAAGCATGCAACATCGTCCCTATCAATGTCGATGCCCGGGCATTGCCAAGCATTTTTCGTCGCTCTAGCTTGCGTGCATCCCATGCCCCAGAACTCAGAAGCGAAGCAGCCGTTCCGTGCATGATAAGGGCCAGAAAGTGTGCGCCTATAGACTCTGATTTGGCTGTGGACCAACGACTCAACCGAGTTAGATGGCCGCCGCCGCCGCTAGAGTAGAGTTGGAACGGGTAGATCCTGACGAGCTTTTGGGTGGGAGCAGTGATGCATCGGCGCGCTGGTCGAGACGCTGCACTGGTGGAAGCTCGTGCCCCCATAATAATAAAGACCCCCAGCTCGCGTCCCATCTTTGTGTATTACCTTTTGGATTCCGTCTTCTCTCTTTTCTGTATATCTTCTTTAATCACTGCACCTTCTGGCGAGAAGGTGTTTGAACGCCCGAAGCTCTATTACGCCGTGAGCGCCTAGCGGGTCGAGCTCTGTATCGAGCACACGAGCGCCTGCCACTATCGTACAGCTGAACTGTTTGGGACATTGCTGCATCGCCAACCAGAACACCTAGGCCAAGGCCTGCCCACCCGCCAACATGTCCTACGCATGGGTTGGTGCCCCCGCGGTCTACAATTTCACTGAAGGCTACGAAGCAATTGGAGGTGATGCCAGTACGTCCAACACCAACAACGACCACCCCCGAGACAAAAGTCGCAGAATCCCAACACTCGCATACTAACCATTCTTTTTTTTCCCCTCCAGGTGCAACCAATCTGAACCAATGGTTCAACCCGGGTGACCAGGCGTACATCATCGTCGCCTCGGCGATGGTGCTGATCATGGTACCGGGTCTGGCGTTCCTTTACTCCGGTCTCGCTCGGCGAAAGTCGGCGTTGAGCATGATCTGGGCTTGTATGGCGTCCTGCTCCGTCATCACCTTCCAATGGTATTTCTGGGGATATTCGCTGGCGTTTAGCAACACCGCGACCAATGGCTTCATTGGCGATCTCAAGAAATTCGGCCTGCAGAACACCCTGGCGCAACCCAGCCAGGGTAGCCCGCTCGTTCCCGATCTCCTCTATGCCTTCTACCAGGTAGGTTATCACGTGGTGTTGAAACCGCAATGCTGCAACATCTTGCTAACATGATTTTCTACCACAGATGCAATTCTGCGCCGTCACCGCCGCCATTGTGGTCGGTGCCGTGGCCGAGCGTGGTCGTCTGATTCCGATGATGGTTTTCATCTTCGCCTGGGCCACCCTCGTCTACTGCCCTATCGCATGCTGGGCATGGAACGCAAGCGGATGGGGCTACAAGTGGGGTGTGTACGACTACGCTGGTGGAGGACCTGTCGAAATCGGCTCAGGAATGTCGGCGCTCGCATACTCCATGGTGCTCGGCAGACGCCAGGAGAAGATGATGTTGAACTTCCGCCCACACAACGTTTCCCTCATCACCCTCGGAACGATCTTGCTCTGGTTTGGATGGTTGGGCTTCAACGGTGGCTCTGCGTTCGGTGCCAACCTCCGCGCCACCATGGCCTGCTGGAACTCTAACATCACCGCCATGTTCGCCGCCATGACCTGGGTGCTGCTCGATTGGAGATTGGCCCGCAAGTGGTCCATGGTCGGCTGGTGTTCCGGCACCATCTCCGGACTCGTCGCCGCCACCCCTGCGTCTGGTTACATTCCCCCGTGGGCCTCTGTCGTTCTCGGTATCGCCACTGGCGTCGTGTGCAATTTTGCCACCAAAATCAAGTACTGGATCAAGATTGACGACGCGATGGATGTGTTCGCTGAGCACGGTGTCGCCGGCATGATCGGTCTCTTCTTCAACGGTATCTTCGCGGCCACCTACATCATCGGCCTCGACGGCGTCAACACCGGCGTGTACGAGGGCGCGTGGATCCAACACCACTGGAAGCAGCTCTACATCCAAGTCGCCTACATCGCAGCCGCAACCGCCTACGCTTTCGTCATGTCGGCCGTGCTCGCGTACATCATCAACTACATCCCAGGCCTGCACCTGCGCGCGTCCGAGGAGGCCGAGCTGCTCGGCATGGACGACGACCAGCTGGGCGAGTTCGCGTACGACTACGTCGAGGTGCGCCGCGACTACCTCGCCTGGACACCCGCCAAGGGCGAGCCCGAGGGCCAGGACCACCAGATCTCCCAGGGCGACCGCCACGGCATCCAGCAGCACAGCGAGATGCTCGAGGGCAAAGAGCCAAGCGAGGGCAGCTCCGGCGGCCACGAACACACCGGCGTCGGCGGCGATCGCCATGCCGTTCAGTACGAGAAGACGGAGCGCGAGGCCGCATGAGGGCGCGTGTGATGCGCTTGCTCCTCATGATACCTTGTGCTGTTCGTGGTTCTCTTCGTCTCTCTGTTTTTTCTTGCTTCTCGAATGTGTGGTAGGATCGTTTCGATATCCGCGATGGCGTGTGGAGATATGGGCATGCGTGCGTGCACTGTCTGGTGTAGATATTATATACATACATATATTCCTACCCTCAAGTGTGGACCGATTTCCCACCTCCTCTACCGTTCACATTAAATGCTCCGTTCAACGAACTCTTCTGTCCCCACGGAATCTATTCCATTCATGTTTCTGAGTCGCGTGATCATGTCGTGTTCCAAGAAGACTCCCAGTTCGCAAATCCTTTCTCACTATGTCACCTGCTCATATCGGGGATGTAATGGTGATGGCGCTCCGCTGTACAATCTGCAACAGCACTGTCTCATGCCGTCATTCTCCGCCAAAGAAAATGTATTGCGAGGTGATTTGAATGCTGGAAGCAATATACAGTCCTATCCACTGTGGCATATAGTCATCATTGGTTGTCAGTTGTACACAATCCTCCATGATCCTCCACCATCCATGCTTATAACGATGCTTCACATTGTCGTCCTTGGTGGTCAACTTCGTCACTCGCTCACATATACACACATACGCGAACATGCCTACGTACACGCGCACTTGCCTAGGTAGGTACTTGGATATCGAACTGTACGGCAGGGAGTCCCTACCTTGGCTACGTGTAGCTCTGTCCATCAGTTGACGTGTATACACTGTGATTTGGACATACAGCCTCGCTGTTTGTATGTCACCCCTGGAGGATTGTCCTCGTGGATAGGCTGGATTTTCACCGATTTGGCTATATACTGCTGTCGCTGCGCTTGTCACTTTGATGAAATCTGGCGTCGGCAGTCAGGTCCTGCACGAAGTGGCCATGATAAATGAAAATGTAGCTGCAGCGGTCGGATCACATATCGAGCTACTTTGCTCGTATATGAAACGACGTCAGGCTAGCAGAGAGCAGAGCGTCACAGAGAGTGCTTGGATGCAGATGAGCGTAGGAAAAAAGGGCGACGAGACGAAGGTATGGAGCTAGTGCTCCGTGGGGTATCCATTATTGAGCATTATAGATTGGGAGAGGAAATGCAATAAATGCGTATGCAATATCAAGAGATTCTTGAAATCCTCCACCACGCCACGCTGCTCGCTCTCCAGTGTGTCGCAACGACCAACGCCGCACCGTAAACGCTCTTCGCTAGAAAGTGGAAATGGAAAGAAGAAAGAGCCACCACGTGTTTACATCAACAACGCAGCGAGCGCACCAGCACCGATGAAGAGACCGGCGACCTGGACGGACGAACCGGCGTTCTTGGTGGCAGATTGGCTGGGACCGGCGACAGGGACAGTGGCCGATGGGCTGGGGACGGAGTAGGTGGCCGGGCCAGTGGCGTAGACGGAGGGGATGACGCCGGAAGACGCGCCGGTCCATGAGACTGGGAGGCTGGAGGAGGGAGCGCTGGAGCTGGAGCTGGAGCTGGGGCTGTGTTAGATATTGTACAAGGCGTTGGGAGGAGGTAGAGGAGAGCGAACGTACCAGGATGTCACGACCGATGAGCTGACGGGCTTGACGATGGTGCAGGGGCAGTTGGTGATGGTCACAGTCGAGGGCTGAAGTGGAGAAGAACGAAGTGTTAGTCCGCTGCCTTGTCGTATACTGTGGATCGATGTCCTACCTCAGTCACAGTGTAGGTGATGCCGGCGTGGGTGAGTTCGGTGGCCTCGGGGCAGAAGGTGGTGTAGGCAGTGACGACCTTTTCACGGATTCAATCAGTATACCATCGCCATCATGCAGTACAAGCCATTCCTACCTCAGTCACGTAGGACGAAGCCCAGGTGCCGTTGGAGGCGGCAGAGGCAACACCAGCCATGGCAGCGATGGTAGCGAAACGCATCTTGACTTGTAGATAGGTGATTGATTTGCGGAATGTTCGAGTTGGTTCAAGTAGTTCGATGAATATCTCAAAGTCTCAACTTCTTACTGCGCAGGATAAACGAATGAATGCGGTGCGAGACCGGGGTTTGATTCCTGTGGGTTGGATAGAGGACGAAGAGAGCGTACGGCGAAGGAAGAAGAGGTCTGTAGTAATAGAACTGCCTACCTGTGACTACTAGAGATACCGCCATACTGGACTGAGCAAGACCGAGGGGATCGAATTGATGGGGTACAGCAGCGGTTCCTCAAATTAACACCACTCAACGGTCGACTTGACCTCGTTGATCTTGGGTCGACAGGCGAGGACAGCAGCGAGGAGGCAAGGGGTTGGTCCGAATGGCGTGAGTGGTGAAATTAGACGTTGCTGGCGCCAGGTCAAGTGACCAGTCGCAAACGACTCTTTCGGGCCTAGACCGAGCTTCAGATATGTTGTTTTGCCTGGTGGAATGCCGTATGAACGGTCTCTGTCTGCTATGAAAGCGATAGAATGCTTCTTGATAATGAGATGCCTGCATATTCCTTGCTTCAGAAAGATTTCCAGATACACAAGACCTGGTTGCAAGACACTCCGGATGGTTTTGTGGTGCTGCTCAATTTTGACAAGGTTTGGAGTTAGGCCAGTCCTGGCTTCGTCCTCTCGCACGTCTGGGGCGTTTAGCAGTGTCCGAGCCTTTATGCGACATGGTACCAACAGAGATGATCAACTTGAGAAGACCGAGATGACATTTGGAACATTGAATGCAATGTGATCGTCGACTCCCTAGTTGTAATATATGGTGGAAGGGCGACAGAGTGAAAGTATCCCGAGGCTTCTGATTGGACTGCAGCTTGAAACGCAAAGGTCGTCGTGCAAATTCATAGCAATTCAAATGGACACGGCGATTGCACTTCGTGAATTACAGAACACCATGGCATTCAGAGTAGTACGGCAAGATTTCCACACTTCTACAAGACATAGCGATACATCGGTCCATAATTCTCCATAGCCACATTCGTAGCAACCTCGCCTGCCGCATCTGCTCTTGCGCGCTGTACCTCCAGCGTGCCGTACTGCCTGTCCAGCTTTCGGTTCTCCCACGCCAGCAGTGTTCGCAGACTGAAGGCTAAAATCGTTGTGAAGAACATGAATCCTGCACAAACGCTTTGTCCCTTCACATAGCGGGGCCCTTCACCTGCAGGATACAATCTCGTACCCAGCAGAGGCCCGCATTGCCCAATTAGGTTCAGCAGAATGAGGCCGACACCACGTCGCGTGTCGCTTCCTTGGTTGTTGGTGACCCACGGGAGGATGTTGGCAATGCATGGGAATATCCCACTCGCTGCAAGAAACGTGCCGGCATATCGAGCGCCGACGGATGTCGTTGTCGCAAGCATGAGGTAGCCTACGCCGCCGATGACGGACATTATCATGATCGTCAGGCCTCGCTGCTGTGTGCGATCTGCTATCCAAGACGAGGCGATGGTGACGAGGAAGGCGAGGAAATATGGTGGGGCGCTGAGACCTTGTGCCGTCACACCAGAGAAGCCTAGCTCACGTAAGATGGTAGGTAGATAGACCGGGAGGGAGGCGAAGGAGACGTTGCAGGAGAAGTACATCAACGCCGTGAACCAAGGTTTGAAGTCCTTGAAGGTGTGCAATGTATCCTTGAGGCTGATGCCACCGACACGCGCGCCAGATCCTGCTTGACGAACTCCTCGTGCGAGAGCAACCTGCTTTTCTTCTGCGGTCAGAAATCGCGCCTGGTGTGCGGAGTCTGGGCAGAAGAAGAACGAAACGACAGCCATGGGAAAAATTACAGGCAACCCCTCGACTAGGAAGAGCAACTAAATCAAGCAAATCAGCTCAGCTATATTGCGGAGATGCCTACGATGACTTACCCTCCAGTTCGCGATTGCAGCATGGCCTGATGTGATGCCATATGCCAAAGCACCGGCAAAACATGTCGCGAGAGGTGCTGCTGACAAGAAGACTCCTTGCCGGAATCCCACTTCGTGTCTCAGGTAGAAGAAACTGAGGAAGTAGGTAGTTCCCGGTCCAAACGCCGCCTCAAAAGCCGCGAGGAGGAAGCGACACACCATCATACCGGCCCAGCTTGTGGTAGCCGCTTGACATGCTGCGACCACTCCCCATCCAAACACCAGGAACGACAGGAAGATGTGAGGTGGGAAAACCTTCCAACCGATGATGCTGAGCTCGAATATGATGTATGGGATGTAAAAGATGGTCAAAAGCCATGCATAGCGGTCGTCAACTCCAAGATTGAGATCCTCTTCCTGTTAACGGGTAAAAGTATTGAGGTCAGTTGATGTTTTGACCACTTTTGAAAAGGTAATGCCTACCATGCCAGCAATCTCCGCATTGCCAATGTTCGATCTGTCCAGAAAAGCCAGTAGATCTGTTTACTTTGTCAGTGTTCTTCATGTCTGCATTTCAGGTTTCACTGTGATCTCACATAATATGAAAAACAAACTCAGCAGATTCTGGTCCAATTTCCTCACAACACGCCTCTCGATAATTGGATCAATGACATTCTGACCTTGTAGCATCTTTTCGTCGCCATCTTGTACAGCGGGTACACCGTCATTCTGTTTTCCAGTGTCGACGCCCTCATCTGAAGAGCCGCCAGATGCTTTCTTAGTAAATAGTTTCATTGGAGGCGTAATTTCCGTATATTGGTGCAGCTAGATCATCAATAACACTCATTCTGCTGCAGTCATTTCGTTATCCTGAGTAACGCCGTTCCGAGAGCCCAATGTTCAGTTATGTCAGAGCATGAAGGGGAATCTAAAGCTCTATACTCACAACAATTTCTCAGGGCGTGTGACGTCGAAACTAGTAAGCCGATTTGCCGTTCAAATGAATGCCAAGCATCCCCAGAGTCCTTATGTGGAGAAAGCTAGCATATATATTTAGTAACAGGTCCGTCCTTCCGCTGTGGACAACACCACTACACCTACAGTACGCTGCTGTTGTGGCATACTGGTTTGACCTATTCGACTGCCATGGCATCTAACCAGCAGCCCGATCTCGATGCCAAATGCGCCAGAGCTCGACCCTGGGTGTGACGTTTCGTTAAAAATTATGAAGATGGTAGACCGTGGGGCTACGCCATCTTCGAGGATCCAGGGGTCGATGATGAGGATATGGAAAAATGCATGTCTAGGATAGATAATATGCTGTGGGTGGCAAAAGATGCCGTCTTCGGTCGAGACCATGCCGAGTTCCCACCCTTCAGATGGGAGGTTCTAGATTGGCCAGAAGGAAATGAGAACGAGCAGGACGAGGGTGATGCTGAGAAGCAACAAGCAAAGCCAACCCCGAAGCCAGGAGATCGCGAAGAGTCTGCTGGTGAAGTGACACAAGAGGCCGCACCGAAACTCGTCGATGAGGGTGCAGATAGTGCAGAGGAAGCAGAAGACAATAAGGCAGACAGTGGTCAAGACCAGGACAGCGAAACAAATGACGAGGATGATATCGACATCGAAACAGTTCGGGAGTTGGACAAGCTGCGCACTCAATTCAAATGGGTGCGCGACCGAGCAAAGAAGCGACGCCGAGCCCACGAGTCCAATGTCGACCGCAGTGGCATTCCTGACGGACTTCTTCGCAACGTCTTTCTTGTCATCGACCAGGACGTGATTGATGCGATTGTAGTTAACTCCCCCATGGCTGACAATGCATGGATTTGGGCCATCGATCCGGACTACACCGGCGACCTCGCCTCTATGACGGAAAACGGCCTTAAGGATGAGTACTATGGCTATATGCGTGTTAGAGTACAGCAACTGGTCAACAATTTCTGGGATGCAAGGCACAGCCATGAGGATGAGCAGCCTCTTCCGATGCTATGGGCAGCAGCGCAGCAGAGTCATAACCGTGCGTTCGTGTCGGTTGATCCTGCTGAAGCACTGATGGTTCATGGCAGCATGCTCGAGGGCAGCGCCTTGAGAGCTCAGACGAACTGACATGTCTCCAAGCACTCCAGAACGAGCCCAGAAAGAGTCTTGTCACTGCGAGTGCCACCAAAGACCCTCGAGGAGATTGCGATTCATGTAGGCCGACATTCTACGCCGAAGTATAATGACTATGCATCCATAACTTCTGCCGCGCAAGTAAGATCGCAAAACCTTTCTCCTCAGGCGGTTGGCCTCCGCGATCCAACACTAGGCGCTGGAAGTTCTTTCGAGAAAGACAGAACAGGTATACACCACGCTTGGGTAGCTTTAGAAGGATAGAATAGCTTCCCCTCGTGACTGGCACGGAGAAGCGACCAGACTTTGTCATCGAAGTAATATCCGGATGCTATACAAATATAAAGGTAACAATATCATCCGTGCTAGTAGGATGAACGCCCAAAGTTTTGTCATCCTCAGCTCTTCCTTTCGGTTAGGCGCCACATCGTGACAAACATACTTCGTGACTTGGCAGGATCGTAGAAGTTGACCATCGACTGCAGGATTGACGCTTGTGCTAGTAAAGCGAAGCGCTTCACACGGAATCCGGGGTGTTTCTTGATGCGCGTCCGTGTGTCAGCTCAGCACATATAAAGCGAGCTTACCTGTATAGAATCGTGCTCTAGGCTCTATAACGTCTAATGACTTCTGACCCATGCAGAAGGCACGATGCAATACCTTGTCGCCATCACAGCACTTCCACTGCTCGCATCAGCTTTCACAGTAAAGAGTGCCGTCTTCCTGGGTAATGTCACAACCTCACCCGACGACAATTCAATCCGCGATCTTGGTTGGTCAGGGAAAATCGGTAATACCATCATCGATACCTTCGGTGACAGCTTCAAATGCGACGATGCGTACAATCAAGACAACTGCGGACCAAACGCTCATATCCTCTATAGCAATGCTGCAGGAATCGAGAAGTTGGCCACCTCCTTCACGGACAGCCCTGACTCGACTACGCCAAGCCAGTTCTGTGCCTACTTTTCAGATGAACCC
Source organism: Microcyclospora tardicrescens (assembly GCA_003012245.1). Classification (NCBI taxonomy): domain Eukaryota; kingdom Fungi; phylum Ascomycota; class Dothideomycetes; order Capnodiales; genus Microcyclospora; species Microcyclospora tardicrescens. The sequence continues at coordinate 133,625 of PXOE01000020.1, forward strand.
GCCCCAGTCAATGGCCTGGGGACCTCGAACGTGATTCCCACGAGCTCAAACGCAGGCGTACTATTCACGTATTCGTTCCTCCGAAACAAGACAGCAGGTTATCCAGCCGTGGGCGCTGGTGTCGCGACTGTGGCATTGTCCACGAGTGGCGTGCCTTCATGCACTCGCCTCTCACACCACTGGTGGTCTGGTCTAACAGAGCCATGGTACGGTTTTGACACTGCCTTTCTCTCCGCTGATGGTGCGTATATCCACGCGATGGGTCCCGCGAATCAGACCAATGCTGGCGGCGACTACAAGTATATGACTCGTGTGCCTGTGGGAAGTGCGTCGAATCTATCGGCCTATCAGTAAGTGCTCACTACAGGCCAACCTTCGGGAATCGGTGCTTACACAGGCACAGATATTGGAACGGAACGGGCTGGCAAAGTCAGCGCATCACTGCTGGAGTCGACAACGCGCTCGTTTATACCGATGGCACGCCCCTCACCAACCTGGATAGAGGTCAAGGGATGTACAACAAGTACCTGAAGCAGTATCTCTGGTGTGAAAGGTGAGAAAGAGCTCGCATAAAATCCTTACCTCTCATGTAGAACGCTGAAGCCAAGATTAGAGTCGGACTGGACTATACCGTCCACTGCTACACCAGCGACAACCCACAAGGTCCATGGAGCCAACCGGTCAAGATTTTCAACTCAGCCAGTGAGTGAAGCACAGTTCCGCATTGAGCGAGCCTGTTCTTGCCTGATGTCCTGCTGATTAGTAAATTTTACAGCGACCGGCAATTGCAATAAGCTACCCAAGTACGGTGGTTACACATATGCTCCGTCTATGCATCCGTGGTATGACGATACGCAGCGTTCACTCGTGTTCTGGTTCACCTGCAGTCCTAACATCGGTCAAGCGGTGAATGTGGTGAGTCCAGCTTCCAGAGAGATCTGTTGAGTGATTGAGTGGCTGACCCCGGCAGACCTTCACCTAGCTGGACCGCGCAGAGTACACATCAGGATGTAGGGGCGCGAGAGTAAAGCCGCATCTGCCTACTTGCAGACCATGGTGGCCAAGGTCTTAAGACCAGCTTCAGGAACATAAGTTGTCAGTCCAGCTGGTTGCAGAAGTCTAGTCACAGCAGCAGTATCGTGGGGCTCGCTGTACCCAGCTGCTTGGTTCGCAATAGCGAGCTAGAAGAAAATGCCGTTAAAAGAATGTATAGCTATGTCTTTGCCAGCGTCAAAGGACGTCCATGCGAAAGCGAGCAGGTCCGGTGTGTGCATGATCTTGGCACATAGGCGATATCTCGTATCGAGCTATGTCCCTGGTAATAGGCATGCCAGCACGAAGTTACTGGTGATGTGAATACAGGACATATATGTACTTCGGGTAAGGTCCATGGATAAATCCATTTCGCGTCATTGCATCTGTCCATTGCTCGGACCGCGAATGCCACTACCAAACTCAATCTTGTCGTATACAGTATGGTACAACTACTTGACATAGCATACGAGTTTCATCTGTGTCTAGGGCACGATGGGAGTAAAGGGTCGATGGCCGCCTTGCACGAACTTTCATTCATATCGTTCATCAAAACTTGCAGCTCTCACACATCTCAAGTACAGTCAACTGATAACATCATTGATGTAAGGTTTATATGTCGATCATCAACCTCGGTCTCGGATTTCTCTCGTACGCCACATGTGCGCGGTGTGGGCGGGCCGATGCATGCACTCCACGTCGACCCTGCAATCGGGTCCAGTCAACTGTCTGAATACGAAATTTGCGAGGCCCAAACCCTGGAGGGAGATCCGGAAGTGCCTGCCCACACGCTCAAAGCGACGACGACAGGCTCGCACAGAGATACGACGCTCTCTCGCCGCGCTTGTTAGCTTCAACCTTCCTTGTATACGCAGACTGGCGGACGATCGTGGACCGGCCTTTTTGCCTTTTCGACCCCTCCTTTGCCAATGCTTCAACTTCTCATTCTTAACAGCGAGCTGGTCCTCCTGTCCTCATTCGATCTTATTCTTCGTCTATAGTGATATTGTATTTGTCGAAACTGAACAAAATCGATCATCATGCTGTCGGTCGAGCAGACCATCGCATGGGCGAGAGGCCTACCATTGTCCATCCAGGCGGTGATGGTGGCTCTCTCAGCTTTCATCATCTACTGCATAGCTACCGTTCAACGACCATACAAAGACAGTATGTTGATCCTCATCATCAAAGACAGACTGCACTGCCTCGCAACCGCTGCTGACCAGCCATACAGTTCCCATCATCACGGTTCAACAAAAGGGCCTCCGCAGACTGCTGCCCAGCAGTTTCGTCTGGTCCATCCAAGCCCAGGAAATTCTAGATAAAGGCCGCCAGGAAGTTGCCGGCTGTTTTCAGGTTCGCACACTCACTGGCTACAAGATCGTCGTGCCCAATCGCTATGCCGATGAGCTGCGCAACCATCCGCACCTGAACTTCAATGAGTTCTTCTCCAAGGATTTGTTCGTCGACTACCCTGGCATGGAAGGTCCCCGTGCAGGCCTCCGATATGATACGTTCATCCAGGAGGTCGTGCGCGTGAATCTGACGCAATCGCTGGGCTTGATCACGGACGACCTCGTGGACGAGACGGCCGCCTCCTATCAAGACATCTGGGGTGACTCGCCGGCATGGTCAACGCGGCGCTTGCGAGACGATATATTGACTCTGGTCTCCCGGCTCTCTGCCCGCGTCTTCCTTGGCAAGGACCTCTGCCGCAACGAGGAATGGCTCGAAATCTCCAAAGAGTACACCATTAACGTCTTCATCGCTGCGCAGATCCTCCGCGTGATCCCCGCCCCGCTTCGACCGCTCCTGCATTGGTTTGTCCCGCAGTGCAAAGCCAGCCGCAAGCAGGTCGCGGCCGCCAACAAGTTAATCACGCCCGAGGTCGAGCGCCGCGTGAAGCGTGCGCAAGCCACGCTCGCGGACGGGGAGAAAGTCGACAAGACAGCCGACGCCGTGGGGTGGATGGTCGATTGTGCGCGTGGTCGCCAGATCGACTTCGTCTCCGCCCAACTCGCCCTATCCATGGCCGCCATCCACACCACCTCGGAGAATATGTGTCGCTGCGTAATGCAGTTCATCCAGACGCCCGAGATTGTGCAGCCGCTGCGCGACGAGGTCATCGAGGTGCTCAGCGCGTCTGGATGGGACAAGGCGTCGATGCCAAAGATGAAGCTGATGGATTCGTTCCTGAAGGAGATCCAGCGCACCATGAACCTGTCTTCCAGTGAGTTTCCTCCCCTTTCCTGCATTCCACCACCAAACTCATCATCCCGAGACCAAATGACTAACCCCCTTCTCTCTCCAGCCAACATGAACCGCGTCGTCAAATCCGCCACAACGCTCTCCGACGGCTTCACCCTGCCAGTCGGCGCCAGCATCTTCGTCGTCGACGACCGCGTTAGCGACCCGACGCTGTACGACGAGCCCACGCGCTTCGACGTCGGCCGCTTCATGCGCATGCGCCAGCGCGCCGGCGAGGAGCACCGCCACCAGTACGTCAGCCTGGCGTCGTCACATCTCGGCTTCGGCTACGGCGTGCACGCGTGCCCCGGCCGCTTCTTCGCGTCCAACGAGCTCAAGATCGCGCTGGCGTTTGTGCTGCTGAAGTATGAGTTTCAGGCGGCCCCTGGAGCGGAGGGAGCCAAGGGGGATAGTGAGAAGGGGCAGAGCTCGCCGTTCATTGAGTTTGAGACTGCGCAGAGCTTTAGGCCGGATTTCGAGATTCAGGTCCGGTCGAGGACGCCGGAGATCGATCCTGTGACACCTAAACAGTGAGTTTCCGAGGAGGGAAAGTGGAGAGTAATAGATGTGGATATTGGCATCTACAGAGATGCTCTGTTGTAGCTGGTGGGAATGTACGATGCTATTCCAGTGGAACGACTTTCAAGAACTGAGGGACTTGCGACATACGAATTTGACCGTCACTGTGAGAGGGTTGTGTAACGGGACTATAGCTATAGACACCTGAGGTATATGAGAAATTCATGAAAGTTACGACAGCAAGACACACATTCTATGACACTTTGTCCAAATAAGCAGAGGGATATGATGATGGACTGGATAGGGGGTCATGTTCTTCTTTATATACACGATATGTAAATCAATGCTACCAAAACCCCAGCCGCACCTTCTCTCCATCCACAAAATCATGATAATGCTCCAATCATGCACTCGTCATCGTTAACAGAACCTACGCCCTGCTATAACTGTACGCATTTTTGATCGTATACACATTACTGCCCCTCGTCTGGCCGTGGTTGGTCGCATACTGCGGTCCCCACGCCTGGGAGTAAAACGAACACGTCGTGCCCTCGCTGACGCCGTTCTTCAGCTCATTGTACACGACGAAGAACGCACACGACTTCTTGGAGTTGCACGTCTTGGCGCACTGGCTGGGGTTGAAGGCGTCGTTGGCGAAGAGGCTGTAGCCCAGGTAACCCGAGGGAGCGTTGATGGCACCAGCTAGCGGGACGGCCGCAGCGTAGCCGGGCAGGACGTAGTTGTTGATGACGGTGGTGGGGCACGTGCGCGCTTTGTAGAGGGTCGCAGCGTCCAGGACGGCGTTGCTGGACGAGTTGACGAACTCGTGCGTCAGGTGGGTGCAGTTGTGGAAGGTCAGACGAGACCAGCCGTAAGTTGCATTGGGTTGCGAGAGACCGTAGGCATGGTAGGACGAGATGTTACCGAAGGTGTCAAGACCGCCGTAGTGCCCGCCGAGACCGTTGATGATGTACCAGGGCGCGGACGGGTTGTTGAGCCCGGCCGGGTCGATAGTGCCGTTCAGCCCGACGGGATTGTTGCGCTCGTAGACGTGGAAGTGGCCGGTGATGACGAGATCGACGCCGTATTGGTCGATCAGGGGCTCGAAGGCCGCCTGGCAGGTGGTGCACATGCTGCCGGAGGTGTACCAGGGTCGGTGCATGGCGACGATGATCCAGGGGGTGATGGTGCGGTTGACGGCGGCAAGGTCAGCCTGCAGCCATGCGAGTTGAGCACCTGGTGCGCCGAATGGGCCGGCAGGGTATCCAATGTCCGGGGCACCGGTGAAGTCGGTCTCGGTGTCGAGGATGGTGTAGTGGACCATGCCCTGATCGAAGGAGTACCACATGTTGGTGTTGCCGAAGTTGTTCGACGCCTGCGTGGCGACATCGCTGGGCATACGGAAGTGGTTCTCGTATCCGGTGAAATTTTCCTGACCTGGCATGCACAGTGGACTAGCTTTGTTGACGCAGTTGGCTTCGTGGTTACCAGGAGCGACCATGTATGGCTTCTGCGTCGTGATGGAGGTTAATTCGTCATAGAAGTCGTCCAGGATGCTCTCGTATGCCTTGTAGCCCTCAGCGTAGGTGGCGTTGCCATCGAGGAAGCCCTGGTTCGTTTCGGTGAGCCAGGTGTCCGCGTAAGCCAGATCGCCAGGATGTAGGACGAAGTCAAATGTTGGCTCCAGACTGGCGATGCTTTGAATTGTGTTCTGTTCACCAGGTAACAAGATGTCCTGCGACGGCACTCCGGTACCAGCGCTTGTGAACAGACCTTCGTCACCCATGGCACCCATGTCGACGACGACTGCGGTAGAGTACGGCGTGGCATCTCCCAATGGCCGGCTGGTCACAAACGTGAATGGCTGCGAAGCATTCGCCGACCCAGCAATCAACTCGGTGGGAAGATAGTAGTACTGCATGTTCGGCAGCAGATCTTCCAGGACGACATGGTTGTTGTAGGTTAGCGACGTGTTGTAGGTGGTCGACTGGGTCGAGTTGGCCGAGAAGATCAACGACTTCGCTGTGTACCCGTACTTGACCGTTGGGTTGGCGAGCTGGTCGTAGGTGTTCCAGCTGATGGTCATGCCAGTCGAGCCATGATATGCCGAGCGAACCTGCGAGTTCAGCGACTTGTTGTAGTTGAGGGCGAGGGCGACGCCGGCCAGATTGGCTACCAACACCACACTGGACAACATGTTTTTTTCCTTCCAAAAGGGATTGTAGTGTCGTAATGCTGGTCGAGCAGTCAGCTACTATCCATGAGCAACTACTCGTTCTCTCCATCCCAACTTATACTTCAGCATGGCAAAAAACCAAACATCGTGCGAAGCTGCAAGGCGACGCACGTGTCCAGCAGCGTCGAAGTCAATTGGATTGGATTTGGGCGTGAGGATTCAGGTACACGTGCGATCGACATGGACAAGCTTTTCATCGCTTTGCCGCGTGTGGTTGCTTTGACGCTGTCACTGCCGCTGTCCGATTTGTCGTTACATCGTCGGGGTTGTCGTGCATTGTGCTGTTCGAGTGCCACATTTCCCAATCTCGACCCTCCGCCGATGAGGGTGGGTTTTATGACTTCATCGCGGTGGCGACTGGGGACGAGAACGTTTGATGATCAAACTACATACTTATCATGCTACCACTAGTACTGCTACGTGCCGGATATCGCGGGCAAACAATGACTTCGAACGCGAAAACACTCGTCGGAAACGATAGACGGAGTCGTCTCCAAAAGAACGCTGCAGACAAATCCCTCTTCCCTGTCGTGGTCTCATCATGTCATCACCTTGAACCCAACCCAATCTATTCCCATCTCCCCCACAGAACATCAGTATGGCGAGTTCACGATCTCGTTCCGTCCCAAGTAGCTTCCTCTACCGTTGCTCCGGCGAGGCGTGGCCGGTGGCGCCATAATGCTCTCTCGGGTTGGTCGTTGCAACGCACGACGTGCGACCATGTCGACATTCTGTGGAAGTGCGACAATGATGTTCTTGTCCGATCCGAACTTGAAGTTGTCCGCCTTGATCTCCTCAGTGTATCGCTTGATGCTGTAGGGATCCTTGCGACCAGCGAGCACTTTCTTCATCGACCAAGTCACCACGAACGGCCCAGTAGCGGTGACGATAGTCGTCTCGTCTTTGTCCTCGCCGACGTTGAATTTGGCGGGTGTGAATGATAATGGTGCTTTGGTCTCGTGCTGAAATTGAGCGACATGGGATGGCGTGAGACCGAGACGCTTCGGCGCCGGCTTCTCGTCCTTGGCAAAAGCTTTCTCGAACCCTAGCTTGCCAGCCCACTTGCTATCTTCCTTGTGCGAGTTGTCAATCAGCAGTAGATACGTGCGAGTCGTAGCAAGGACCCAACGACCGTCTGCCGACACATCCAGCCCTATAATCGGATCTCCGAGCGCTGGAAGAGCTGTCTTGGCATTGATACCGAGACGGTCAAACATACGAATGTCTCCCTTGTTCGACGCAACAGCGATGTAGCCTTTCTCGGTAGTGGCAGCTGCAGAGAAGTCGTTTTTACTTGCGTACTGCTTCAGTTCTGAGTCCACAAGTTTGTTGCCGCCGAGACGAGGATCGATGCGATACAGCGCGTTACCAGACAGACCCAAGAAAGTTTGCTCGTCGGTGCGTTGAGCGAACTTGTTCTCGGGAGCAAAGATGTTCACAGGAATATCGTCATGCACTTTCCACTCATCCACCACCTTTCCAGTCTCCATGTCCATTCGGAACAGACTGTTTGGATCAGTACCAGACTGCAGAACCATGTTACGGTCGCCAGCATGCAACATGACCTTGGTTGGCGCCAGCTTCTTGCCATTCGGCGTCATCATCTTGTTGATGGTGGTCGAGAACTCAAGCTGATTGTCCGCGGTATGCTTGAACACACCGATTCTGTCGCCACGTACAACGAACGACCTGTCCGTCTTGGCTCCGACCGCGAGTTGATTGTTAACGTAACCATCCTTTTCTTCCTCCTCCTCCACATCATCTTCTTCATCTTCATCGTAATGCGTGCGAGTTTGATGGCGGGACTCTTCAGCATCCTCATACTCCTCGTCCTCATCTTCCTCTGCTGCCTCAGCTTCACGGAGATCGTCAGCTGTAGGATCGTCCTCCAACACCAGGTCGTTGAACGCATCCAACACATAGTCCCGATCAGCATCGTTAGCAGCTTTCAGCCAGCTAGTCTCGTGAGCATGTTCCCACAGTGCCTGCTGCAGTCCTTTCTGGAATGTCTCAAGTGTCTCTCTCTCCTTGAAGCGCAACAGCCACGAATATGCCGATCCATCTTCTGTGTAGTGATTGAAGATGAAACTCAAATATTCAAAGTTGAACACCGGGTTGATGTCCGCCACCACCTCCTGTCCAAGCCACTGTTGGGTCTCACCAGTGAGCTGCAGCCAGTACTTCCAACCTCCTACATCCATGACAATCGCCTGAACATCATCGTCTTGCAGCACAAAGGAGCCAGAGTTGAAATCGAACAGGTGTAGTTCAGCAGTCACCTTGACTAGGATCTTTCCACTATCTGGAGCTTTACGAGAAGCAGGAGCTTTGGTTGGAGTGCCCTCGATAGCTTTCGCTGGCGTCACCGCGTTCTTGGACGATTCGCGTGCCATGGTTGCGGTATTGTACTCGTCGTCAAGGTTGCGAATATCGTTGAGGGAACGGATGATCGATGGAGAGGGCGAGATGCCTGGTGATCGAGACGAGGATGGGCTGGCAAGTGGACTTGCAGTCGGAATCGCCGGTTCGTCCTCGAATGCAAACTCCTTGAGATCGTCGTCGGTGGCGTGCTCTCGGGACTTGCGATACTTTCGTTCGTACTGACACTGCGCAGCAACCACCTCAAAAGTCGTGGCTGCTTCTGGGCGTGTGGACGGATCGCAAACAAACTCGTACACGTCTCCCTCGTCGCCCGATAGATCTCTCCACGCTAAGATAGTCTCTCCGTTCTCGTTGAGGTCGACCCGGAAGTGCAGTTCCTCGTCGAGTGGGAATGTCTTCTCGTCCTTATCGCCTAGTCCAGCTACAGTTCCGTCTTGCTCGCCCTCTTCCTCAAGAAGTTCTGCCTCACCTTCCTCGTATGCGCGTTGCACGACAAGCTGATAGTGGAAGTCCTGGCCAGTGCGTCGAATGTACGCAGCGGAGTCCTTGAAAATGAGTTCGCTGTAACCTTTCGGGCTACGAGGGCGGACGATGAAGAAGAGACCTTGAGGAAGCTCGACGATGGTTTCCTTGTTGTTGTCGCCGAAAAGATACTTGGAGAGGCTTTTAATCGCGAACATAATTTGGGGTGAAGCGTCGAATGAACATGCTGGAAGAATGTGGGTTGGGTATCGAGATTTAAATGATCGACGGTGGGCGCGTTTGTTGTGCTTGCGATCTAGATGTGGCGTCACTGATCATCATGCGCCACAGCACACATAAACGTGGGGCAGCGTGGGCAGCTGCCTTGATTGCCTGCAGGCAGCAAGCCACATGCATCATGTGGGAGTGATGCAAACAAGATCGTGGAGCAAATCACATGCAAATTTTTGTGACAACGAGATCAGGGGCGAGATCCAAGGCTGGGATTGAAGAACTCAATAGCATGGAAATCAGCGGTGTCGTCCTAATGTCCAGATGACCACCTATTCGACTACTTCAATTTCCAACTGCAGCCCGAACACACGCCTTACTTCTTCTTCACTCCTCCTTTATTGGCCTCCTCTATCGCTTTCATCTTCTCCCGCTGAGCTCGACTGCCTCCGAGCTTAGGCCCTGACGACACTGCAACAGCACCTTTGCCAGCTGGCGGTGGCGGTGGTCGTCGTCTTTGCTGTGCTTCTTGCTGCGCCAAATATTGAGCTTTGAACGCTTCCGCGGCAGCCGTATCGTTGTCTAGTTCGTCTCCGTCGCTGCTTTCTTGTCGATTGATCTGCTGGTGTGATTGTGGAAGATCATAAAGCGTGACCTGTGACTCTTTCATAATCTGGTCCACGAGCGCATCTCGTGCGATATCGTCTTCACCGCGAGTTTGTTGCCGGCGACGCGGCTTGGTTGTCTGTCTAGTGTACAGCCCCGTCCTTCCCCTCAGGTTCTTGGAGGACACCTCAACCTCTTCCACGTCGCCATGAACCGCGCGATTAACAGTCTTTTGCGGCTGCTCGATCCTTCTGCCTCCTTCATGATTTTGAGATTGTTGTCCAGTCTGTGCATCCGAAGATCGTAACTCAGCCAGCTTGGAGTCTACATATGCCACCCTACGTTGTTAGTACTGTACCTTGTATTCTGGCGGAGATTTCTTGATACGTACATATGTTTGTCTTCGACCACCCCGGCCTTACCTGTCGGTTTCATGAAGCGCTCATTTTGAACCTGGTCTGCTACATCTTGTGCAGAGGGTAGGACTGCTACTCCTTCAGACATGCTGCTCGGGATCGGTGTTACATTTCCGCGAGGCGTGGTCGAGAACGTGACACCAGTGTTCCTAATCATGGGGCGTCGCTTTGCGACAACAGGCGTTGAATCATTGTCCAGTGTCGTATCGCTGCTTTCCACCTCCGAGTCGCCCATCCTCTTCCGAAGAACTTTGCGACGTTTCGCAGACCTAAATACTGGCTCAGCCGAGACTGTGTTCACCTGATCGTCGTCGCTCATCGCTGGAGAACCAATGATGGTGGTCATCATGGAATGGAACAGCTTTAAAGTCAATAAGGTATGGACGAAGAGACGTGCTTTCGTCATGGCACGTGCACTATAATCAGAACGAGAGCGCCAGCCCACTGCACTTCTCTGTCTTTCGCCTTAACATCATCTGCTCGCACATAACATACATGGCATTAAACTAGAGGCAGCATAACTCCATCTTCGCAGCATCAACCTCACAAATCCTGGATAATTACATCCGTTCGGCCCGTCGTATGACAGCGGAAATACCGCCTTGAATGAATCCGGTACTCACTTGGAAATGTATTAATAATCCACTCTCGCCTTTGATCACAAATTCAGGATATGTCGGCATCGCCACAGACAGCACAACTCGGGCAAGCTAGATGCGACACCGTATACAAGACCTAAGTGATTCCCTGTTTCTCCACCTCGTCTAAAGCACAATACCTACATTACTGCAACAATCTTCCGTTCAAGCCTTCACCATCTCATTCCTACCCATCGTAAGCACAAACTGGCTTTCCGCGCAACAGCCCGCAAAATGACTGCATACAACATCGACATTGTCTCAGACACGGTCTGTCCGTGGTGCTATGTCGGCAAGAATCGCCTCGATCTCGCGATCGCACAACACAAAGCCTCGAACCCTTCTGATACCTTCACCACCAAATGGCATCCTTTCTACCTCAACCCCAAAGCCGGACCGAGCGTTGATAAGCAATCGCACTACGAGACGAAGTTCGGTGTGGAGCGGACCAAAGTCATGCAAGGCCACCTTGCTCGCCTAGGAAAGCAGGTCGGCATCGATTTCAGCTTCGGCGGCAAGACTGGCAATACTAGAGACAGCCATCGTTTGATTCAACTAGGCGGGTTGAAGGGCGAGGAGATGCAGACGAAAGTGGTCGAGCAGCTGTTCAACGCATACTTTGAACAGGAAGACGACATCACAACTTCCAAGGTGCTGATCAAACGAGGCGTGGCAGCTGGACTCGACGAGGCGGAAGTGAAGGACTGGCTGGAGAGTGGAAAGGGTGGAGCGGAGGTTGACAATGAGTGGCTGCAGGCGCAGAGAAAGTTCATCGGGGGCGTGCCCAACTTCACCATCAATGGGAAGTATGAGGTGCAAGGCGCGGACGAGCCTGCTGCATTTCTGCAGGTTTTTGACGAGATCAAGGAGTCCATGGATGGGGTCACCTCGTCGAATGCAACAACTGGAGCCAAAGGGATTACATGCTGAGTCAATGTTGAGGGAGTGCTGATCATGCTGGACTTTATATCAATTTGGCAGCGTCTTGTGTCGCACAACTTGTCCTGGCCATCATCAAACATGACGATTTCATGACTGGAACGATTTCATTTGTGGGTTATAGCTTACGTAGTATCGATGAATGCTCAGATGCCCTATCCATATTGTATTTCCTGCACAGTCAGCCAACATGGCACTTGAAAATCGATAAAGATCAATGGTGTGGTGCAAGCAATGGAGCTAGCTTTAGTAGCAGGGGCGCTCTCAGGTTATGTTGCTATGGGCAGCCAAATCGCACGTGGTGCATGGGCTGACAAAGAGATGTCGCCTGCACCTAACTGTCGTTTCAGAAGTCTCTACATATTAGGGAGCGATGGACGGATGTAATGCGAACAAAAAGTCCATTGTGCTAGGTTTTAGACCTACCTCACTCGTGCATTATCCTAACGATCGGGCAGTGTTCTTTTGAGGCGTTCATGTCAAGATTCCACACTGGGCCTAGTTTGCAGTGAGCTAGCACTACGCTGAACATAGCATCAACCAACATCTCGCACTGATCGTAAGTGACAGATTTACCTTGGCGGCGAGAAAGGTGGGACAGCTAGCCATGTCGCTACAAAGCTTGCACTTACCTACAGGTAGCTATCCCGCTTGTTTGGCCGCTCATTAAAGAGCCTTGTGATCGGCTATATCGGCTCCCCAATGCGAAAGAAACATCTGATCGGCTATATCGGCTCCCCAATGCGAAAAAAACATCTGATCGGCAAGCAGAAAGATCACTGCTTCTTTCGAGCCAGGCTCTATCAGTGACCACCACGGTGTTTCGCCCACAAGAGCGTCTGTCAAGCTGATTCGCTCAGACTGACAACCAGAAGCAGGAGCTGCGATAACCCTGCATGCGATTGATAGAGTGTGGGAGGAATTAAAGAAACCCTCATTCTCGTTTCTCGTTACGACATAACAAACCTGGGAAGCGCCGCTCTTGCTTCAATCTTGATAACTATGGCTACCGTTGTGCTGAATCTGAGGCATGGAGAAGCAATCGTTGTTCTGATCGTACTTGCCGAGAAATCCGAGATCGTCCCTTGTCCTATCAAAGTCAGAGGCTCAGACCTCAAAGGAAGACCAACCATCGACGTGACACTGAAGATGCCCGGCGGCACTTATCGTGATTTGAAGCGGGAGTATATGGGTGGAAGAATTACGTGCTTCAAGAAGAAGGAGAACCATGAAACCGATCATTTCATCTTTGAGTGGTTTGCTCCTCGGCCACTCTCTGCTGAGGAGGACCCTGGCACAGAGGACGGCCTTGACGACGTGGAATGATATGGAATAGAAGGGTAGCGTGATCTAAGGCTCAGAGTCACCAATACCAATGATTCGTTGAACCTCGACACACGGCCATCGATGGGAAGCAGGAAGCTGTGAAGCCTTGGGTGTGGATGGTCGCATCATGTTGCTGTGTTCCAAAGAGGACCGTGGGCTTGAATATGGAGAACTCTTCAGTATATCAGACATGACCCGCCAAGAGGCGGTTGTTACCTATGCCAATATTGCTTGCTCAGTAATTCCTGGACAGCTGTGCCACATTTGTTGATGTACATTCGCTTTCGTACAGCCAGAAGCTAGGCGGAAGCTAGGCGGCTGCACGGGACAAGCCTCTACAGCAAGGAACGGCACGAGTCCGCATGGCATACCGTACCGTATGAGACGATACAATCAGCACTGCAAGGGAACAGAGATAGTTATGCAGAGAGTTCCTTTGCCTGAATGCAGAAAAGCATTCATATATCCACAACAGCACCAAGCATACATGTCATGACCAATGACTTCCGTGGCCTCTGTTAAGACGCAATATCTTGATCTTCCTCCAAGCTGTATTCAATTCTGCCCCGATGCATCAGAATATTTTGCAATCGGGACTTATTTGCTTCACGCGAATAATGGTGCTAAAGGAGAGGATGAAACATCGACTCCTGCGTCGACAGGACCACAGAGGAGAAGCGGTAGTTTGATCATATATAGATTAGACGGAGATGATATGTAGGTACGCAATCCTTCATTCTATATTGCTAAAGACAGGAAACATTTCAAGCTGACAATGCCTCAGTCTCCATATCACCACTGTCGCCACTCCGACTTGCTCGATTTTAGATCTTCAGTGGTGTCCACATCCTGGATTGGGCAATGTTCTCGCTGTAGCTACGTCGACAGGAAATCTAGATATCTACCGCTTCTCCCCGCCGTCAGCTGCCAATACAGCAAGCCTAGATATTCTCGTCAGCCACCAAATCACTGAGGAAGACACCCTAGTGCTATCTCTGCTCTGGCACCCAACGCAAATCAACGCAATTGGCGCCACATTCTCCGACGGGACTGTCAGCCTCTGCACGAGCAGCGGCACCCACGGAGCTCTCTGGAGTTCAAACGACAGCATCACCACGCAACCGCTCGCTTCCCACTCGCTCGAAGCATGGTGTCTGTCCTTCCTCCCGGCCGACGATATCGTCCTCTCTGGGGGTGACGACGCTGTGTTAGCACGGACATCCCTCTCCGACCCTCTTGCGCCACTGCTTCAATGGACAGATCGCAAGACGCATTTCGCAGGCGTCACTGCTATTATGCCCCTGGCAGGGTGTGATGATCTGGTCGTCACCGGGAGCTATGACGATCACATCCGCCTGCTGCATGTACCGGCGAGTGGACGACGGCGTGTGCTTGCAGAGGCGAACCTAGGCGGCGGGGTGTGGCGTATCAAGATGTTGGGCTCGGAGGGAAGTGTAGGAGTGGCGGGTGGCGGACAGAGGTATGTATATTCCTACACGTCCCATTTTCCATTATTTCGTCAACTTCCTCATCTTAGGAAAAGCATTTCCGAAGTTCTTTCATTGCCGTTCTGCCCTTTCCGCATCCATTGTTCCATTCCTTATCACATCGCCTTCCAAACCTCTCCCCCTTTACCTTTCCTCTACCACCGATACACTCTCCCAACCCCATCTAAGCAACCTTTACCATAAATTCAAACACCTAACACCGTCCCAATCTACAGCATAACACTCCTCGCAAGCTGCATGCACGCCGGCACCAGAATCGTGCGCCTCTCCACCACCTCGTCTCCCCCTCTCACAACAAAACCACAAGCCGAAGGGGCAGATTCAGACCCACCGAAACCAGCACACGAAACAACCTGGTCCTTCACGACACTCTACCGCTTCGAAGAGCACACGTCGATGAACTACGGGAGTGATGTCGCTCCTTCCGTACATGGTACTGATATGAATGATGATGGCAGGAAAGGTGATGAGAATGTCAGGGAAAAGATGACGACGATCGTGAGCACGAGCTTTTACGATCGGCGCGTGTGCTTGTGGCGGGTTATGTTGTAGGTGGGCAGTTTACCTAGGGAATCGTAGGATCGAGTGCTGTGATCATGGCAGGCTGGGTACCTCTCGGTCAAGGTGGTGCAACACGATGGAATGCGATGGGTGAGGTAAGGCCGGATGATGTGCACGTTATGTTGTTGCCTATTAGTCTTCTCAAGCATAAGGTAGTCACAGAGAAATGTGTGTAGCGAGATTTATACATGTATGTAGGTACGTGTAGACAACAGTCTCTTTCACAAAGTACATGATTTTACATGTACAGCTTCTCAACTGTGAAGAACATGATTGGTCGTCTCGCAAGGTTATTATACCAGAGGGAGGCATCTGACAAGATACAGAATGCGTGTATCTTGGTGGCTTCAGGCTACCTGTACGGCCTATCTTATCCTATCCTGCTAATATGCTCCTCTGCCTTTCTCTGTCTTCCCCTACCTTTTCCTCTGCCCAAGCCTGATGACCTCCTCTGCCTTTTTCGGTGTCGACATCCGCACAGAACTGATCCAACTGAGTGGGCAACCTTCCATCTGCTTCTTGACCCTTCTCGGGACGGTACTGATGGACCTCTTGTCCGGTACTCTCCCCAACCAGTATCCAGTTTGGCAGGCTTCGTGATGAAAGTATATCATGATATGCCTCGCCATGAGAGTGGGCTGGGGACGCACATCATCAACATTTTCGACGAGCTTTGTGAAAATGCAAGTGAATGCGTGCATCTGCCTTGTGAGTTCCACGTATTGGTACTGTTCGTGACGTGCACATGCGTCCAGATATGCATGTGCTTTCGTCACGAAGAGAGGCTAGCCAGTTTCAATCTCCTTCATGATCATCTTGCACACTTCGAGATGATTTCATCCGGTCGATCCCTCGTATATGTGGCGTTCGACGCCATGCAAGTCGCAGTGCTCGGCTGAGTCTCTTGAACTTCTATTCGAACTTCCAAAATGTCGTGGTGTTAGTGAGTGCAGCTTTCCGCGCTCAGACCATCGTGGGCGAGCTGTTGGTACCAGATCTGTTGCACCTGAACTCCAGAGCAAGTACATCTGCTGCAGCACATCTTGCCGCATGGTCGTGGAGGCGGAATTGTGATAGCTTCTTTAACCAGTTTGAGGGAACTGCCGAAGACGAGCTTTCCATGATCTTGGGTATCAACTCGAAATAGGCTTGCTTCCAGAGACGCTAGCACTTTAAACTTCTTGTTGGTGGGATATGAGGTAGCAATATGGACGAACAAGCCAGTGTTGCTTGCTCCTCGAAATTGTTGTTTCAGGGCTCCCCTGGACCGCTGATTTTGATTTGTGGAGTGGGTGGTGGTGGCACTCCATTTGCGTTGTCCCGCATCCGTCTCCATCGCAGGACCGGATTGCGCTTGTCGCCCTATTCACATCAGGTCAGCACATCGATTCTAGCATTTAGTGTTCCAAATGCCTCAACCATCCAGTATCGTCTTTTTGGCCAACAATCTTTGGTAAACTCACCTTGATCTCTGTAGGTTCCTCACTACCCAATTCCAGCACCAAGCCATCCGCATCCTCAATAAACTTATGCGTACGGATCTGAATATCTCCCAGCCAGCCGGGCAGATTACAGACCTGGAATGTATGCCGCAACACCTCTCTCCTGCCCTCGCCCTCATCCGTGATGTAAAAAGGCCCGCTGTATGCGAAGAAGCGTTTTCCGGCTTCCGCCCATTGTGGCTCCTCTCCCTCTCCCCGCTTGAAGCTTTGCTGGCCGGGAATGAGCATCTGCGCAGACATGTAGCCGTCGGTGGTGTACATGATGAAGCCGGTCACGTTCTTCGTCATGGGATATGTCGGACGTTGGATCGGGGATTGTGGGGTCGGGTAGGCAATGTAGGATTCGAGTTTCCAGGCTCCGGCAAGTCGCTGACGAAGCGGAATGCGTGGTGGTTCGGGAGGTGGAGGGGTCTTGGGTAGGGTATACGGTTGTTCCTCCAGTAGATCGTCGTAGTTTGTTCTTGCTGTGTCAGCAGCTGTGACTGTGACATGACCGTTGGTCAGGCCATTCGTGTTGGAGTGGTGGGGTTTCAATGCGGACGAGCCGTTCGCCATGTCGGCTTTCCTGATCGTCGGATTGATCTTGGTCTCGGCGACGGGCGAGGGCGGGGACGGAGAGCGAAATCTCGGGGGTGAGGGGGAGACGGCAAGTTCAGACGTAGAGACGGTCTCTTGGGGTCGAGTCCTTGAGCGCGAGCGGGATTTCCGACGATGTGGCAGGACTTTAGGGACTTGCAGATACTGAGGGGTCATGGTGGTGAGCATCTCCGATCTGGTGAGGTAGGTATCGGTGCGGGTAGCATTGGAGGGCAAATATTCGGCTACGTAGTTGAAGAATGAGGATTGTGGCTCAGCGGAGGTAGCGAGAAAGTCAGCAGTAGCGAGGCTGGCGAGGAAATGGAGGACGTCAAATGTGAGAAGCGGTCAGGATGGTGGAGGAGCGTGAACTCGTTTGGTGGAGGGTCGATATCATTGTGCGCCGAGCGGGTGGGAAGCAGAATGAAGTAAAAGAGGAATAAGAATATGATACATGACGAAGGTTTAGGTTTGGAGATGGCAGTTGACGAGAGGTGCACCACCGTTTGGTCTAGGTGTGATTAGGAGTTGGCGCCGAACGATGCATTGTTTCGCTTCAGCATGCCGGATCACGATGCCTTCTGGTCGATGGGGCCGTCGCTGTGTGTTTTACGTGCGAAGATGTTCAGCCTCGTCCAGGTGCATTCGACGTTCTCGGTAGTCGAGTGGAACGAGTTGCAGTGGGTGGAGAAGGTCAGGTCATGTCAGCAACGAGGAAAATCGATAGTCGGCTGCAGAAGACCGCATGTACTCGACATTAGTTCCACGCCTGCATCACCCTATCACATCACCACTCACCTTAGGCTATTCACAATCATGACTACGAGCATTCCACTGCAGCGGTCGTTACAAGGAGTGATTCATTGCAATCATAGACGCAGTGCATTGGAGGCCAGCAGAACGTCTTCCGGGCTCGGATGCGCATATCCGGCACACAAGAGTCGCTCCGACTACTCTTCGACCACTCCAGGAATGAAGTCACCAGTTGGGCCCATGGGATCACGATCGCCAAAGCAATTCCAGTCGCATGATCAGTCACAATAGTGTACATCAGCGTGCGAGGCGATGCCCGATCATCGTTCCTAGCCATCGCCATTTTACTGGACGTTGCTCGCACCGATGGTGGGTAGAAACGTAGAATGCGACAACACCCGAGGCCTGTTGATGTTAGTCCCGCACGCACGACAAAACTCAACTGACCGTGTTTCTGCTTGAGACTCCTAAATGGAATGCTCATGTTCAGCTCCAACCACTCTCATGCTGATTCTCAGCTGGGAAGTTTCAACGTCAGCCGCCAAGCCGAGGACTTTGTACGCCTGAACACGGGTCGTTGACTCGACATCCTTGTCCTCACCCGTCATCAGTCCGCCATGAGCAGTCGATCATGTCACGGTCGGATATTGATGACCGGAACCCCAAATCAACATGTCTTGCATATTCCGACGTAGCAGTCATTCTTCTAGTCGAAAAGCCTTCGGGAGGTCTGTAATGATTACATTCCACAGACTTTGACTCTCGAAAACATCCTACTTTTGCTGACAATCCATCCACCGTGAAAAGGCCTCTGCATTTCCTGAGAAGAGATGCATTCGATCGGTTGTGATACAATGTACTACTTGTCATGCTATGCGAGATGTGCTTCACGCGACACTATGCATATCTGGAAAGCATACTGTTTCAGATCTCGCGCTCAACTGCAGTTCACCACAGTAGCTGCAGCTCATCTACTCTTAGGCCTAGCTTCTACACATTAGCAACATGACAGTCCATGTAGAGACGAGTTACGTCAAATCTACGCATCACTTTACGACGATCAAATAATCATCTCCGCCGTCCAGACCAATCCATGGCATCCGTCTCGGTCCCTTACACGTAGGTCTGGTGGGTACTGTATTGAGCTCCCCGCATGAAGCTCTGGTGGGGCTTGAGTGTGAAGCTGTCTACTCAATATATCAACCCTGCATTCCCTTATCATCATCATTCTTCTTCTTCTTTCCCTTCTTCTCTTCAACAACGTGAAGTTGATTTCCAATTCTCATCAAGAATCGACTCAACCACCAAACCTACAAACAACCCACGCAAGCCATTCCCTGGTGTCGTACCCCCTCACTCAAGTCACAGACTAACAAGAATCCTCAGACATCCCGACTCATCCGGTATGGCCTACGCCTACGCCACGATGCAGTTCCGATTCAATCCCGCAATGGGCTTGTCCAGAGACGATCAAGGTATATTGTCAAAACAGATGATGCATGGCCGGTGGCTCTGTCGTAGCGACCTGACTGTCTCTTCCAACTTGCGGGTCTCTCCTACGAGAGCGTCCGCAGGAGATGGGACAGCAGGCCGCTGGGGCATTGTCCTGAGATTATACGGCTCGAACTTGATCTGGGCACCTCTTGGTGACCCTCAGGATAATACCTGCGAAAGAATCATGCTCATCACAAGCGCCCCTGCTTGCGTCAAGGTACACAACTAACTTCCACAGTCACTGACATCCCTTCATCACCATGTCTCCTCCAGCCATGATGTACGACCCGCCAACCAACGGCCATGCTGCACCGCCAGCAGCCAAGATCGCCAACCTTCCTCATTCCACCGCTGTTCCTGTCGGTGGTCAGACCAAGCTCGAGACCATCAAATCCATGGCTGGTAACTGGGCCAACTTCCGGTTCGCCCCTATTCGCGAAAGCCAAGTCAGCCGGGCTATGACTCGACGTTACTTTGCCGATCTCGATAAGTACGCTGAGAGCGACATCGTCATCATTGGTGCTGGCAGCTGTGGTCTTTCCACCGCTTACACTCTCGCCAAGACCCGTCCGGAGCTCAAGATCGCCATCGTCGAAGCCGGCGTTGCTCCTGGCGGTGGTGCCTGGCTGGGAGGTCAGCTCTTCTCCGCCATGATCATGCGCAAGCCCGCCGACGCGTTCCTGCGCGAGATCGGCGTCCCGTACGAAGAGGACCCCGACAACGGCAACTACGTCGTTGTCAAGCACGCCGCGCTCTTCACCAGCACTATCCTGAGCAAGGTCCTGCAGTTCCCCAATGTCAAGCTCTTCAACGCTACCGCGGTCGAGGACCTCATCACCCGCAAGACGGCCGACGGCGGCATCCGCATCGCCGGCGTCGTCACCAACTGGACCCTCGTCAGCATGCACCACGACGACCAGTCCTGCATGGACCCCAACACCATCAACGCTCCCCTGATCATCTCCACGACCGGCCACGACGGTAAGCCAGCCCACTCTCCCAACCATAACCCTCCATCCCATCACTGACCCATCCCACCCCTAGGTCCCTTCGGCGCCTTCTCCGTCAAGCGCCTCGTCAGCATGTCCGCCCTGCCAGCTCTCGGCGGCATGCGCGGCCTCGACATGAACACGGCCGAGGACGCCATCGTCAAGGGTACCCGCGAGATCGTGCCCGGCCTCATCACCGGCGGTATGGAGCTCAGCGAGGTCGACGGCGCCAACCGTATGGGCCCTACCTTCGGCGCCATGGCGCTTAGCGGCGTCAAGGCTGCCGAGGAGGCGCTCAAGATCTTCGAGGTGCGCCGCCAGGAGTGTGTCGAGGAGGTGGGCAGGTGGTAGATCTGTCCTGACCTGCCTGATGGTAGGCTAGCCACTCAACAGATGAGCGCGACTAGACCTTCTAAGTCACTCTTGTCTTTCGCCGCTCCAATATTGGAAGACTTCTAGCATATGTAACAGAAGCTAGCCTCGTTGAGAGAACATGAATATACAACCCTCGTTTGACCGTCATCGCTTTCATCATAGATTCAGTATTTCACTTTTGCCACTGTTCGTGAATCTCTTCAACCGTAAGCTGGGGTCATGTTTGATTTATGAGTGCCTCAGTCCCAGCCTATCCCTTGTTTCCTTCTGCGAAATGTATCACATTACCCTATGTTGTATATGTGTGGGTAAATTCCCTACCTCAAGAGCATCTCATCCTACTCTTGATAGGCAATAATTACCAACGTACATGTATGCACATGTAGAATATATACAACTACCGTACGTGACGTGGACTTTAGAGCCTGTGGGGACATGAGTCGACATCTCAGCAATGCCATCATTATACTACGCCTCTACTTCATGCAGCTGCTGCTCATGCATTGCTATGCCATACTATGCTATACTATGCTGCACTGTGCAACTCTACACTAACAGCCATGTTTTCATCTGCCTGCCTGCCTACATGTACCTTTTACACAGAAAAGATAAGTAGGTATATCGCGCTCGTTTACAATTCGTCACTTCATTACTGGTTATTCTTCTTTCAAAGCATACACCTCCATCTGCTTGACCGCCATTTCAGCGGTGTACTTGGCTATGCTGTGTCGTGCCAGTCCGGGTTGAATCTGCACATCGTTTAGGCACATACAGCTTTCTTGTGAGGGTGTCGCTCCGGGTGTGGAGATGCTGTTGCTGCTGCTGTACATTGCGCAGCACGAGGTGAGGCATTGAGAGGCTTGCAGTACGCATCCTGGACTGTGTTCTCTCTTCACATTGTCGTCCATAGTCTGCAGATTTGAGGCTGAAGTCAAGTAGAGCCGGCAGATCCAGAACTTGAGAAAGTACTCGCAAGTCGCGAACAGCTGTTGCGACAGTTGTGCCATGGTTCATCGAGCCTTAATACTTTCACTTCGCCGCACTCCGTTGCGCTCCAATCGCGCCGAAGCCATTCTCCCCATTCCCAGGAGACGAAGCACCAAACTGGAGCTTATGATCCCAGGCGCCACGACTCGTCGTGAAGTTCAATGGTCCGCCACTCGAGCGCGGGCTAGCAATGGCGGTAGCACCGACCACTTCGTCCATATCAAAGAGGTCCTGCTCCTCGTCGATCTTGCTTACGCTTGTGCTGCTTGCTCCACGGTCGAGACTCGCGCGTGTGGTCTGGGAACCATTGGATAGAGAGCGGATCGGAACGGGCTTACCAGTCGCGTGCTGGGATCGTACGGCGTCCAGCTTCGTGCGTTGCAATTCTTGCGTGAGAGCGCTCATGCTACTTTGTCGTGGCGGACTGCTGACACCAGGTGACATGTCGCCATTGCTCGTTTGTCGTTGAGACAATGAGTTTGAGTACGCGAAGCCGGAGTTGCGGAGAGGAGATCCAACGTGACCAAAATTGCCAAACCCTGGAAGTGTGCCCGTATACCTTGAGGGACTGTATCCTGTAGGGCTTCCTACTGCACTGTGAGATGGTGTGCCGTGACTCGAGATGGTCCTTCGTTGAGCCGCAAGAAACGCCGCTGGCCCTGAATCCTCTTCCAACCGTGTACGTGACTCGCGCCGCGAACGTCCTTCAGGGATCAGATCACGCAGACTGGCGGGTAGGAGATCTTCCTCTCGATCCGTGTGATTTTCGTCATCGTCATCGTCTGAATACTCGAAAGCCTGGGTCGGTAAGCGTGTGCCAAGACTAGCTGAGACCATCCCTCTTGGTGCACGGAGCCGTTCTGAGTGAAGTGGTCGCTTTGCAAATGTGAATGGCTCATCCGTACCGCTAGGAGGAGAGGAGCCTATGCTTGCTATCATCCCATCCATGCCTGGATTGCCAAAAGCGGAGTGGTGAAGATCTCGTAGAGCTGTATTTCCCAGCTGTGACTTTTGCGGGAGTGATGACGGCGGCGAGTCCAGACCAAATCTGACCGGAACAGATGACGCGAAAGGCCCATTCCTCGCAGCCATCGAGATTCCGTTGCTGTCGAAGGAATTTGGAAGAGGCGCATCCAGCACCGAAAGCCCCTTTCGTGTTGGCGAAGCACCAAAGATGTCGTGTTGAGTTGGGGAACCATATTGTGGTGATGTGGAGTTGTATGCCATATCGATGGATGCTATATCGTGACCATTCCTCAAACCAAACGGATATCCCTCACCATAGTCTGCAGCTTCGCTTCCATTCTGTCTTGCCTCCAATGCCTGGGCTTGCATGCTCAACAACCCCGGAGGTGGCTGGCTATACTCGCCCGCGTGAAGCTGTCCGCCGTTTGTATATCCTTGCTGTGCGAACTGTGGAGGTGGCATCCGGTTCACCACCATACCATCTGATGTGATGTGAAGTAGTGCGCACTTCCGGCCAAACTTGCAGCCACCCTTTGCGAAATACTTGCATGGCGTGGGCCGTGTCGTCGACTCGATGTCGTGCGAGAATGGGCAGGTCTGACCAGCTTGACATTGGCCTTGGAGGAAGAACTTGCAGGGAACATGTTGGGTATCTGGAAGACATGATATCAGCGGTTGCATGTATCGTAGAATTGTCCCTCCTCCAACTCACTCTTGCTTTTGGGCGGGCTTCTGGCTGCTATCCCGCTTGGACCCGCTCTTTGAGCTGAAGCTCCTCCTACCGGCAGAGCCACTGTCCGGCTCTGACCTGAGTGCATCCTCGAGTCCGGAACGCCAGCGACGGAATGTCTTTGGTGGTGTGAAGATGTTTTGACGCTTCGAGAAGCTGGTTGGTGATTGTGCGATTGCCCGTTCATCGTGTCGCGTGCAGCGGGGTAAAAGCACTCTCAAGGTGGGATTTCGTGATGTTGGCCAAATTAACCCGAGTGAAGCTTCCAGGCAGGGAGGTGAGTGAATGCGTAAGTAGAATATGTGCAAACGGTCCACTCCAAGTCCCCCGTCCCAGCATGAAGCAGCGTAGAAGTAGCAATTGCGGTATGCGAGACTGAAATGAGGACGAATATCAAGGCCGACGATAAGCTTGATTAGATCAGCAATCGCCGCGCTCTTGACCCGTTTGAGCTTCAGTTGGAGCGATAGGGATTTTGATGACAAGTTTGAAGACAAGAAAGTGATGACCACGTGAAGATGTGAAAGATGATTTGATGTGACTGTGGAAAAGAGAGTGCATGTGAGTAGGGCTGATGCTGTTCACATGACGCGATTTATGGCCGAGGATGGGAGATGAGGCAACATCAGGCGCAGCTATGCAGATGGGTGTCTTGTCGGGCTGAGAGGCAAGCCGACCGCACGTTATATATCCAGGTATGCTTGATGGCATCAACGGTGTGTGGTGTGGAAGCAGCAGAATCTCTCGTAACGTGAGTGTATATCAGGAAATGGCGACGCGGCCCTTGTAATGAATATAATGCCTTGCCTTACGCTGACAACCTCAACTCACAGTCGCCCGGCTCACGCCATGTTCGAAGCAGCGTGAGTTGGAAATTCGTCTGATGACAAGACATTTGTGAACGGGCGTATTCGTACTTCATGTACGCAGCCCTCTCCGGTTTTCTGGACTTGGTCGCTTTGACCATCGGGTGTTACCTGATGAAGTAGCACCATGTCATGTCTGGCCCTCAGCGCAGCAACCTTCCTTTGAGGTGCTGCTCGGTATGCATAGGACTTCGACTGCTGTAGTCTTTGGATCGCACATCAAGGCCGGAGTCAAGCCCTGCGTCTGGAAGATCTAGGGGCAGTAGAAGGTCGATTGTCGCCTGTTCAATGCTTCAGTGTGTGTGGGCACGACAAGCAGACTTTGCTCCGAAGATACGAGCTCCAGTGCAACAAGACGCTGGGATATCCGTTGAAATGTTCTCTAAATGGTGGTGCGTGATTGTGCCTCCAATCTCAACCCAGTAAGTCCTCATCTTCCAGCCACGGAAAGGATTGCCTGGTGCAGATACTTGGTCGCCTCGTGGTACTGCAATCTGCTGCAGGTGTCCGCGCGCCCTGTCGATCTCATGGAAGCAGTGCGGCCTCATTCTGGAGTTGATCGAGACGGGTGAGAGTTGGAGTGGCGACCAAGGATGCGTTTAGCATGTGAGTCTTGGGTGATGGCATTGATGTTGCTGTGCCTGCTCCATCACCTCGTTTGTCAGGTGACACAAACATTCACCGCGCACGCGTCTGTCGCTTGTATCGTCGCCGCCCCCTTCCTCGTTTCTTCCTCCTCTTCCTGCTCATCGACTGCAGTCTCTGCATTCGTTCGCCTCACCTTCGTTTGTTCGTCCTCACCGTCTTTTCCACCACCATCTTCATCTACCTTCGACCCTCATCCGTCAAACCCCTTTCCACCATCACCGACCATCTCGGCAGCATCATGAAGATGAAGCTGCACGTTGTCGCCACCACGGCGTTCGCTGCGTTGCTGTCCACGGCAACTGCTCAGTCGTAAGTCTTTCCATGCCCACCTGGGCTCCCCTCCCATCACTACTGCCTTCACATACCACCCTTCTTGGCCTGTGGCAACTCTGGACTTTCGTACGCCACCTCGACGAGATCAAGACCAGCTGTGCCATCTTCCACACGATAGATCGAGCCTTCGAGCATGAGCGGGCGAGTATACATATCCTTGCATACACTACAGCTTGCCGGTAGCTCACGATCATGGCTCGCAAGAACAACTGTGGACGACATCAACGAAACAAAATGTCAAGCGACCAGCACCGTTCGCAAGCTGTTTCGGATCTTGTCACAGCGGAAGAGGATGAAGATTCTGCAAGTCCCGCTCCGCCTTCGCCACTTCAGCCAAAGTCGAGGCCGATGTCGTTGAAGCGCGTTTTCACATGGCTATACACCATCCAGGACAAGTTGATCACCAGATTTGCCTCAGGTCGACCAGATCTAATCGCCAATGGCAACAATACCCAGGCCTCGATGCCCCATCGTGTGCCAATATCACTATGGTCTCGTTGTGATCGTGCATTGTTCGGATAGATTCCTGGACGTCGCAAGGCCTACAATCTCTTATCTTGCATCCACTTGCTCATTCTCTTGCTTCTCGTTTTCGGGAGCTTGTACACCCTGATCGAATACTTACTTCTTACTACTAGAGCTTCAGCATGCACTCCATCTACTGTCTACGTTCCGGTCACTTCAGTCTCCACGGTGACGACCTGTCCAAGCCCGTTGGCTCCAGCTCACTCGTTTGGCTCGACATCGACCATCACAGTAACTAGCACCTCTATCTTCACCAACTACCTCACCACCTCCGTCTCTCCAGACATCAGTGCTGCGGCTACGGTGACGTCTCCTGATGGTCCTACCTACTACTACTCCGTCATTTCGGGCACCACCAGCTGGCTCAACGGGATCAGCCCAAGCAGTGGCCAAGCTCTTACGACTGCGACCACTTCGATCATCGTCGTTTCGTTGTCTACAGTCCCAGATGCTACTACTCACCTGACGTCTACTTCGACATTGACAAAGACAATTACTGCTCCGGGGTATACATCGACGATTTATAGCTTCGCTCCTGTCGACCTTACCACGACTTCCTACAGCACAATCTTCACAACCATCTCAGTGTTTGAAGCTACCACAGTATCGACTCGCCGATCTTCGTTTCCCAGCATCGGAGGCAGTGGATGGAACACGACAAGCATAGTTAGCGCCGTGGGGTCTATGGGGATGAATGCCGATGCTCCAGGTCAGACTGCTACTGTCACCGGTATCGTCTACTGGGGTTCTGGCTCGCAGACAACTTCCACGAGCACTCGCTTCATCACCACGACACTGCACGAGACTCGGACCACAACTCTTTGGACCGACAGCTCAACCATTACCATCGATCCCGCTACCTCGGCTGATCGTACATCCTCCATTCCAGCCTCTGTCGCTCCCACCAGCTTCGCAACCTTATACCCTGGTACAGGCGGTATCTCCTTGGATTCCGTGCAGCCGGCCTCGGGGTCAAGTCCTACAATCAGCTCTGCGTCCCTTGTCGTCTACCCCACAGGATATACTACTGCCACCCCAAGCGAGAGCGTCGATCACAGCTCCACAGTCACCGTGGACGGTGTCAGTGTTCCAGGTCATGCGGCATATAGTCTTCTAGATCCTGCCAATTCAACCCCGACCGCAGTCTATAACACGACAACTGTCACCGATTCGACACACGGCGCCCCGAGTGCTTTCCCGATCAATGGTACGATCAACTTGTCCAGCCTTTCTGTGATGGAGAGCTCAAATGTGCCAATCACTATTGCCGACACGGTCACTTCATCGTCTAGTGTCGCAACCATTGGTGCAACCGGATCGAATGCTGGATCGTCCAACTCGTCCTTGACAGGCTACTCCATGCCTGTGATCCTTTCGACTGTGCTCAGCAGCTTCACCATTCCAACTGGGGAATCGACAAGCGTAGCTTCCAATGAGGCACCTTCTGGTACGGCTGTGTCCTCCAGTCTCTCCATAATCAAGCACAACATTACCAGTTCAACTGTCGTGATAGAAGCCACATCTACTCTGATCTCCAACTCATTGATACCGCCACAGAGCTACTCCTCCAGCTACAGCTCTCTGGCAGCATCAATCTTGCCCAACTCGACGATCATGACAGCGTCGGTCTCGAGTCTTCAATCGCAGCTCTCACTACCTGCCACCTCATCACAGACTGCTGGTACAGGCTTTCGTACGATCTCGAGCATCAGTGCCTCGTTACCGTTCTCACCGACATCCGCGACCGCTCAACCATCATCTTGTGGCGAATCTGGAGCCTTCACTCTGACGTTCGACAATTTGCCGAACTTTAATCCGACGAATCAGAACAACACCGATATCACGCAAGCGCCTCCGATCCCAAACCCCTACAACCATCTCACTTTCAGCGATGGCTATGTCTATGCTCCCCAGCCGAACGAGTCCTATACGCCACGTTCTGCTCCCCATCTAGCTGTCTTCTTGGCTGGTGGGCGTGGCAGGACCACCAGCACAATGCCAATTGGCGAGATTGCTGATGGACCATACGAGTCAAGCTCCGCATTCTGGTTTGATGCTCAAAGCGCCTGGTTAGGCTGTGACAATATCGGCCCGCAAGACTGCACAATCGTCATGAACGGTTACACCTGGGATGCTGTGTCTTCTGACGAAGTACTCTCCTTCACGCAAAACACCACGATCCCTGCATGTCGCAGCGTAGCCAACTGCGGCCTCCAGCAGCGCGCATTTCCGACTTCGTTCGTCGGTCTGAGCGGTCTTCAGATGCAGGCATACGTTGGCAGTGAGTCACGTATGTTCTTCCTTGACGATCTTGCATTGTCGTGGACCAACAATACCTGCGAGGCTGGATTGATCAGGCAGACTCATCGTTAAACTGCGTTGGCGTGGTCTTTATTGGCCTCCAAGTGGTCAATTTATGGTTTCCGCACGAGCGAGGTAAACAGGAAGCTGAATACTAAGGTCAGACTTCGGTCAAAGAGAAAGGAGCTTTTCCGTGTACGATACCACCATCAGCAATTCGGTGTTGCATTTTCCTTTTGTTACTCCGTAGCTTCTCTCTGAATGATAAAAAGTCGTTCTACCCAATGCTTCCTATTCCTGTCATAGGGACGCAAGTCATACCACAATATCTTCACCGCCCTGCTTCCATTTCGACACACGGCACCCCTTTCATATCGCCACCTACCTGCTACTGTCTAGTCACAAGTCTAGAGTATCGGCGCCGCCGCCCCAACCTCTCCATACCCATATCCTGCTAGGCTCCGCCAATCAGTCCACCAACCCGAGCGTGGATATGTCCTCACCATGACCAAGAACATATCTAACAGCAGGGATAGTCTCCAGTCATCCTACCCCGCTGACCATCTCCAGGTTCATT
Source organism: Microcyclospora tardicrescens (assembly GCA_003012245.1). NCBI lineage: Eukaryota > Fungi > Ascomycota > Dothideomycetes > Capnodiales > Microcyclospora > Microcyclospora tardicrescens. The sequence goes on from PXOE01000020.1 coordinate 162,350, forward strand.
TCCAAAGTGTCTTCACCACGATGAACCTAACCTCCCGGCTGTCGTTCGTGCTGGCATTGAGGACAAGAATGGGCGCGAGGGACTTCTTGTAGGTGCCACTTTCTTTTTCTCGGCCTGTCGCTTGCTGTCTCATCTTGATATTGGAGTCAAATCGTTCTGATCTTGAAAAGTCGTGATTACAGACAGGAAGCTTCTACTGTTGTTTGTTGGAAGAGGATCTTGGGAGGCTTGGTGACCTGCCTATCACCTACGTTGAACTACAGAAGTACCAAAGGTATCCGATCACGGCAAGCTACGATGGCGGCGACTATGATTGAAGATATCAGTATGGGAGAAGCAGGGGTGACGCCGACTTTGTCGTGCCAGACTGCCGTCTTCGAACTTGAAGGGAGCGCTTTGGCGACCTACGACTCGCAGCGCCCAGATGGAGAAGGGGTGAATGATGAGATTCAGAACTTCGACATGCAATCCCCTGAAGGGCAGTGTGTCGCCAACCACGCGGCGGAAGTCCGTTCTTTACCAGGAGATGTGCCTCGCGACGACATACCGGAAGAGATCAAAGCCTACTACCGCATCGTGCTCGCCCACCCCATCGCAGCAGACGGCAGCACGAGCGCCAGCACGAGCGGTTGCGGCTCTGAAAGAAGCCGACCGACGCACGCCACGGTTTCCACGGATCCGACGTCGACGACGTCTATGCCAAACTCTCCCGCCCTCGCTGCTGCAATACAGAATGCTGCTACTGGTCCGAATGGGAGTGATTCTGATGGCGTCTCGCCCAAGACGCTCTCGGCTTCGATCCAGGATGGGAATCTTGCTAATCGACATACTGATCCTGAGCTGAATATGGAGCGTAGACGAGCGGCTTATGATCGTCGCCGCAGTCCGGACGAAGTGATGGTTGAGACGTTCGGTTTGCGTGGAGGACCTTTCCCTTTCAGCGGTGCCGATGGAGGCAGTCTCATGCCATCGCCACTGCGTATTCGCAAGGCACAATCTGCAGGTGCTATACTTGACAGTGCCGCAGCTGGTCACTCATCAGGCCATGCTCACCGCGTAGTCGGGGACGACCCAGCATCCCACGATACCATTGGCATGCATAGCCACAATGCCAGTTTCTTCGAGCTGGCGCCCCTCGCACGCGTTGGACACCAGAGACAAAGGGCTTCTAGTATGCCCGTACCGTATAACGGGACCAAGCTAAGTTGGATACAGAAGCTAAAATCCATGATCGTGCGGAACTGGCATGCCTCGTTCGGAGCCAGTGTGGAGACTGGCCAAGAGCTGACTGCGGATATCGACGGACAGATGCGGAAACGCACCGACTCAGTGGTCCAGGTGAAGAGGTGGCATTTCTCCAGCCTGGGCGATATCCGAGCTCGCCTTGTCACTAAAATTCGCAGAAGTCAGACGTCCGAAGTGGTTGACGCGCCACTTGGGGTCTTGGAGGAGGAGGGGCCACTTTCGGTTCGGTCGGTGGAAGAGTTGATGCCATGCTCGGAGGCTTGGACGCAGAGGTTGAGAGCTGCTTTGCAGAATGCGCTCAACGAACTTGAAAGGGAGAACGGTGCGGATGCTGGAGATGTTTTGCTTTGAGTACTGGGGATACCCCAAGTTACGAATCAGTCGTAGGAAAGGTGATACCAATGCGTGGCCGTGGTTCACGATTCAGGTCTTACGGCTTGGTCGATGACTTTGATGAATTTTGTTCGCATAGATCTGACGTAGATCTACTTTACATAATCATAAATACAAATTGGACTTTGTGTCAATGATTGTGGGATATATGTGAGACCTGTCAACAATGTCGAAGCTCTGGTCGCTGGGGTGGACCCTGGCGAATGCCCAAGAAGATGAGAATGTCACTGTCGATGAGATCACCTGAATACCATTCTTACAGATCGTTGCCATCAACCAGGACTTCCAATCACCGGAATTAGGCTTACACCAAAATCTGCATCCTATTTATATCGCAATGCCTCTAGCTACCGTTCACCTCGTAGCGCTTGCCAGCACAATTAAGATCAATGCCTACCTCCGCGCTCTCTTGTCAAGCGGAATCAAGCCTCTCGTCATATCTCGAGCGGTTCGTTGGATCATAAAACCGGAGAGCCTTTCGGTAGCCAAACTGCTGGACACAAAGTGGGACCTACTGATTATCCTTCCGGTGACCTCGCCAATTCCGTCTGCATATCTCGGCCGAGACTGGGTTTCAACACATTGGAGCATCACGGCTGGCGTTCCTAGCGGTCTGGTGAAAGACTTCGACAGCAAGAACCGTTCTCTCCTTCAGCCAGCTGCCGGAAGCACGCCTCCACTCACGGGCAGCATGGACAAACCGCGCATGACATCATCGACACAAGGCTTGGAGCTGAATGACGAACTGCTTTCATGGAGCAAATCCTTCCAACTAGGCCAGGAGGGCGCCGTGAGCATGTTGAACCTGCTTGCCTTCCAGCCAGGCAAGGAGGCTCATGCCAGCTACCAGCGGTACGGCAAGGCGTTTGCGGAGTCGATTGGGAGCCGACGTGGTGGGACGGCGAAGATCGTGGGCAAAGTCGTCCCGGGCCAAGGCACGGATGGGGAGGATGGCGCAGGGTGGGATGAGATCGCTCTGGCGCATTATCCTAGCATTCGACATTTTGTAGACATGATCGCGTCCGAGGACTATCAGAAAGTCAATCATGAATTCAGATTGCCCGCCTTGAGAGATACGTGCATTCTGTGCACGACGGAGCTGGACTCGGAGCTGGTGGTTGACAGAGCGAAAATGTAGATTTCATGATGTAATTTGAAATGTATATACATATTTTGTGATCATGCGAACGATGGTTGTAGCTTGCCATTCATCCTGTGAACCACGCGCTCCGGAAGCTCACGCTCATATACCATTTTGCACCACTCTGCCACCAGACTTCTTGTCGACGCGGGATCGATGATCTCCTCTATCGAGAACGTGTTCGCAGTCCTTACGGGATTCATCAGACGTTTGTATTCGGTCTCCAGCTCATCATATCGAGCCTTTCGAGCCTCTGCGCCATGCTCCTTTTCGATCTTACGCAATTCACCCGCATGGCCAACATCGATACC
>PXOE01000021.1:0-96797 GCA_003012245.1 Microcyclospora tardicrescens
CCTCCACCCCCATCACCGCCTCCTTCCCCAGCTCGCACCTGACCATTGGCGCGGGCGCTGCCATCTTCCACCTCGCGAGCGCCTCGGTCGTCGTGTGCCGCACCCACGCACACGGCGCCTGGTTCCTGCCCAAGGGGCGGCGAGACGCGAACGAGACGACGACGCGGGCGGCAGAGCGCGAGGGCTTCGAGGAGTCCGGGTATGCGAATCGCGTACTACCAGTGCCGTTGCGGCATCGCCAGACAGGGCCCGAACGTGCCGGGTTCGTGACCGAGCCCGTGTGGACGCAGCTGATGCCTGTGGGCGCGGGGACGGTGCAGTACTTGCTGTTTTGGCATGTGGCGGAGACGCTGCCGAGAGGGGAGGGGCAGGCGGTGCCGTTTCCACGAGGGATAACGTTGAGGCAGCGGATTGCGTTCGATGCGGATGGGAAGGGCGGTGTCTATGTGCCGGTGCGGCAGGAGGGTACGGGGGTGAATGAAGAGGAGCTGCAGTACGAGAGCTATCTGCTTCCGATCGAGGAGGCGAGGAAGAAGCTTCGAGGGAGTGTGATGGAGGATGTGATTGTGCGGGGGTGGGAGGCGATACAGCTGCGGATGCAGATGGAGGACGAACAAGAGGTGGCAAATTGAGAGCACTACCATGGCTGCGTATTTTGTTTCCCTTCTTGATGTGATAGATCTCCAGCACCTTGCATGGAGAGCGAGGTAGCAAAAGAATAGAGCGCGAGCAGAGTGCTTCGAACAAAGGAGAAATAGAATAGGCTCGAGGCATGCCGTCATAAATTATAATTAATGTTTGTGCTTTCGTGTTGTATATTGCTTAGACTCGTGTATACGCCTAGAATGATAAGGAAGAAGAGTAGGAGTAGAGTAGAAGATTTATCAGACATCAACGCTGGCATTATCTATCGTGAAAGCCAGAAACAAGATCATGCAAGAGGTCGCTAAAGAACAATGACAAGATCCAAATGATGCTAGAGAAGCGTGAGGAAACCCAAAGCAATGCAAAGCCCAAGCCCGGGGATGAGGACGTTGGAGCTGCTTGACCGGTATGGCTCGCCAGACGCGTCGGCAGGGGTACTCGACGAAGTGCTGATGATGCTCGTGGTGGTAGCCTCAACTGCGACAAGATCGAGCGTTGATGCGGACGCGGTGCCGGACGCTGGGATGGTGATTTCCAACGTCTGGGGCTCGCGATCCCCACCATGGATTGCATTCATTACTGCTTCTCCAATATCATCGGATGTGCCTGATAGAGCAGTGGCGGGAATGCTGAAGCTCGCGCCATCTACATAGATCGCCTCGCCAGAAGGTGCGAGGGAGTATGTCGCGCCGTGAATCTGCACGGCTGAAGAACCAGCAGCTACAGTCACGCCGTCGATGTCCCACGCATCCTGTGGCAAGTCAACGCTGGCACCGTTCACGTAGATCACAGTCCCGGATGGTGCAAGTGAATATGTCGTGCCCGAAACATCCACACCTGGCGATCCTGCGGTGATGGCCACGCCATCAACCTCGACAGTGGTTTGAGTGGTGGGAGGTGAAGTGATTTGAGGACCTTCCGAGCTGCCCGAGTCCTTGATAGGTGCTGCCGGCAAGCTGGAAGTTGGCACGAACGTGGACTCTGCCGTGATCGTTTGGGGAACCGTGAAGGACTCCAGAGGAACTGATGGATAGCCGACTCCCAGGTCAGTCTGGGAGTCTTTGGTGCCAGGAGAGAACGCGATCGTGGGGATGGATTCGCTTTCGCTCAGTTGACTTTCTTTAATCCCGGGAGAGTTCAAGGTGGGATAGGTGGGCAAGTCAAGAGAGGTCTGGGAGCTCTCCAGGTGCGCGACATTGGGAGCTACACTTGGACCGTCTTCGTGAGGCCAGGTGGTGGCGAGGATGAATGTCGAGACTGAGTGGTGGGATAAGGTGTAGTTGAAGTTGCTGTGCGGGTATTTGGGAGGCACAGAAAACGCCACACCCACTGCCGCAACGGAGGACGACCAGCCGAGCGAGGCGGCCAGGAGCAGTGCTTGTAGGGCAATCATCGTTGTCGAGAGTGTACTTTGCCCTGGCTGGTCTGGACACGGATGATCAAACGAAGGTAGGCTGCTGAACAGCAGATGGAACGAGTGTGGGAGGCGATGGACGCCGTTGGGGCAGAAAGGTGCGACGAGAGCCGGAGGAGAGAGTTTGTTGTTAGTCTGCTCCGACTCCCTCCCAGCCAGCTTTTCGCGTCTGCGGTATGATTACGAGAACCTTAATATGCAAGCAGGACGCCAGGTATAGGTACATGTATAGGGCTGCGGCCTGGCAAGACCATGTACATGGATGGAGCCAAGGTTATCGTATTCAGAGATTGCATGTGGCTTCGTGTATGCCGACCGTGTGACGTAGTTGACCTAAAACTTACATGCACTGTACGGGCGGTCTCGCAAGACAAGTGTACCACACAGAATTTTTGCCGGAGCGGTACAATATCGAGAGCACGTGTGGTATCGGAATGCCGAGTGGAGGTGCGAGAACTGTACAGACAGTAGGGCATGCATATGCTAGATAGATACTTTACATGTATGATGCACGTGTATGTTGAGTTGCGCTGCATGTCTAATGAGGCCCGTGGGCAAAAGACAATATGCAGTGCACCTCCGTAGAGCGAGGCTTGGAAGGATGGCCACCCCTGCTACAACATTCAACAAAGGAACAGGACCAACATCCAGGATTTAATCAAGGCTGCTTACATATCACCAATTTCGACCACGTACTGTATCCTGGATCATGGTGCCCTTCACAGCGCAATGTGAAAGACCCCAGGCACCGATTCATCCAGGTGGACGAGCGCCTCGGTATCATTGACGAGGAAAATCGTGGTGTGGAACAACCAGTTGTAATGGAGACGAGAGCCCGAAAGGGTTGTGTCTGCCATCGAGTGACCTCTGCAAACATATGGACCATGGCCGAAACACCATGAAACCAGAGCAAAGGCCTAGTATAAGCGTTGAGTATCACTCACGCGGTCGATATACATACAGCTCTCTTGATGAAGTAGAGTGCAAGGACTGGCGATCAAGAAAGATTCATTGCCAATCACCATCGAGGGCGCGATCGAAGATCCAAGCTGGCGCGGAGTGTCGCACTACGAATTCTCGGAGCACAGGCGGAGAGCACGAGGAGATGGGTGATCCTAGCACGCTTGATGCGGTCGTATACGTTGAATAGGAGTAATGATTCTATCAGCAACGATAGGACTGACAGCCAGTGCACCGTGTGTCTTGTCAAACAGGATGCACAAAACGACTGCTTGCGCATACACACATCACTCCTCTCCAGATCGAAATATGTACAGTAGCAGCCAAGCTCAAACAGGTCAGACGCGCGTCATCGCCATCGGCGACTACTGCTCTCAACAGGAGAAGGTCCGCGGCGAAAGAGTGAAACCCCCCTTGGCAACGGGCTTCCCCAGTTGCGGAGAGCGCATTTGAGACCGACGAGCCTCCTTTCTGTCGATTGGTCGGCAGACCAGAACAGGAGTGACAGGGACTGGAAAGAACGGGCGCCAAGATCCTGGAGAGCGTGACCTGAGTGGCGGAGGGTTAGACTGAGCGAAGTGGCACAGTCGGATGCTGAACCAGTGGATGGGCTTCTCCACTGGCACGACGGGCAAAACTGACTAGGGGTTCTGGAGACAGTTGCCACGCCATGCCTGTTCCTATGCCGTTACATGCACGTTTGGCCTCTTGCAGGGGATGGCGCAACACGAGGAGTGACATGGGGAATGCATAGCACCAGCACACTTTGCGATGTTGTACGACAGACACTCTGTCGTGTAAGTGCACCATTTCTTAGCCGCCTACTGGAGCATGGCAGAATCGCAAAAGGATGACTGACTGGACTCAACGAAGCATCGGCCTCGATCAATACATGTTATTATTATACCACTCGCCCACTGGTCAACGCGCGTATACTCGAGATCGTCAGGTCCTTGTCCGTTCCGTGGTTGGAGCGCCGAATCTAATTTCTGCCTTGGTCCACTCGGCGCTCCCGCTAACCAGGGCGCAATCTCGTCTACCGACCTTTTCTTCCCTCGCGCCCCAATATAACCGCCTGCTCCCCGTCGCACACACCCTTCTTGCTCTTCTCTCTCTTTACCCACGCAATCCAACTTTCAACTACATCTAATACTTGACTCCGGTCGTCCTCTCGTTCACCAACAACCAGATTTCAATCTACAACAACAACAAAACCACTTCCTTTTCAAATCACCCGATTTCAATCACCAAATCAATCAATATGCGTACCACCTTCGCCGCTGTTGCCCTCTTCGCAGGTGCTGCTTTCGCTGCTGAGACCGCCACTGTCTACGACACTGAGGTCTACACCGTCACCTCGTGCGGCCCTGAGGTCACCAACTGCCCGGCCAAGCACACCTCCGCTCCCGGTGGTTACTGGTCTGAGTCCTCCGCCTGGTCCGAGACCGTCGTTGTGACCACCTCTGCCCCGATCGAGACCCAGACCACCGTTGCCCCATACCCGACTGCCTCGACCACCGAGTCTGTCGGCCCAACCGCCTCTGCTCCTTCCGGCACTGGGTAAGTTTTGACATCTTGAGTTCTCCGTCGAAAATCCAGTACTAACAATCCTCTCAGTGTGTGGTCCTCCACCCCATCCAGCCCAGTCCCATACACTGGCGCTGCCGCCTCCGTCAAGGCTGCCGGTCTCCTCCTCGGTGCCGGTGCCGTCGCCGCTCTCTTCTTGTAGATGTCTGCACACATCTCCTGAACCAGGTCATCAAGCCTATGGACAATCGGGATCGCACCTCGACCCGCTTCGGGCGAGGTCGTTATGACTTGGCGTTCATGGTGTTGCACAGCATGGGTCCACATTCTACATCGAGAGCCTTCTTTTGAGAAGCGGTCTGCGGGGTTTCTTGCCATTTATCGCCAACTTGCGACGATCTGTTTCCATAAAGACCAAAAGCCAAAAGGTGAAAAAGATTCGATCCGATCAGGCATCTGATGTCTCTTTCGACGTGTCATTTTTCGCCGGTCGTATGTGTGTGTGTATGTCTGCATATATGTGGCATTAGCATAATTTTGGTGTAATTACCTGGCCTCTTGGGGTCTATCAGTATTTGACTTTGTTGGATTGATTTGTGCTCTGTCTGTGATTCTATTGTGAAGTGATCGAGTCTTCGTCCATTTCATATGATCTCTCGCATGTTACACTATCGCCTTCTGCACCTCCCTACTTGCTAACCATGCGACTCCATGTCTATCCTCGATGCTACCTTTACCCATTATCTACAGACCTTCGCACCACATTTGTCGTACTCGAAGCAACTCTCGCCTGCACTTCACCCTGCCTCACGTCGTCTCTCTCTTTCGACTCCCCACGATGGCGCTCTAGCTTCAGCGATCATGGTCGCGCAATCGATCTATATACCCCTGTCTGCCCTTTCATCTCTATCAAACCCGAGAATTCCTTTCAACCTCGCTGTTCTGCAACTGCTTGCCAATGAGCTCTTCTTCACTTGTCCGGAGAACTTCTCTACGTTCACAAGACCCGATAGGCACGACATATCCCAATATATTTAGTGGTATGAAACCATAGCCTCATGGACGCTATCGCCAGCGGCTCTGTTCTCCAAATGATGCGTGTAGGTCAATGGCAACTTACATCCTTCCTACGATCTAGCTATAGCGCATCTGGTGCAGTTTCGTGTAACATTCCACTACCTTACATGTACTTCGGTCAAGCATTGAGGTCGCATGCGCTCGTGCTGGCAAAGCCATGAGTAGTCTGGATCTGTTCTTTCAGGTCTGTGCTTGTATGGCTATATGGGACTAAGCGGATTGTAGAGGAAAAACAGATGGTACTGTACTGTACCGCGACTGTTGGATGTGAGTGTGGAGCGAGGGATGTCTCGGTGGGGATGGACTTTTGAGTGGAATCGAACGAGATCACTGTTGCGGTCGATTCTGCTGTAGTCTCTTTCTTACTGCTTGACTCTCTGCTTCGGAGCACCTCCATACTTATCTTGTTCATTTGCTCACGTGTCTTGGAAATCTGCTCTATAGTGCATTGGATTGCGACATGAGCTCAGCAGGGATGTGGGCTCCTCGACCAAGAGCCTGAGGTTGTTACCTCTACCTCTCCCTAACCTGTGCTTGATTGATAAAGATTGCACGAACGTCGTACAAACAGTTCGTCGAAACCACGATATGTCAAACACGAATGCGATACTTGTGTAAGGTGCCTTGCGCACTGATAAGGCGGTGCATTGGCTCAAGTACGTGATCGCGCAGATCTCGAACCATCGCACAACATAGCATATTCCTTTTGGTTGCTCCCCAGCTCCTCACGCCTCGGCTGGACTACAGCCCACTGTGCTTGCGCCCATCTTCGTCCACTTTGACCACCCTTGCACAACACCACCGTAATCATGGTCGCAACCCGCAATCACCCCGTGGACTTCCAGGACGAACCAGTCCTGGTCGAATCCCCCACGAAGCGCAGCACGCGAACGTCCAGCGCCGCGCCCACCGCGTCCCCCTCCGCCAAATCCGCGATTGCGACACGATCTCCACGCGCCGTGTCGTCCAGCACCTCGTCGCGAAACCTATGGTCTCACACGCCCTCCAACTTGAGCCTGATATGGCTCGCCGTGAGCTTACCTCTCGTCGTGCGCCTCTCCCATCCTCATCCAACCCCATCTCCGCTCTTTAGCTCTCGCTAACCTCTTTCTTCTCTTGCGAAACACAGATCTGGGACACCGGCTACATCTTGCTGCGCCCCTATAGCATGCCCGGCGGCTTCCTCCACGCGCCCATCTGGAAACCCTACAAGCTTTATGGTGAAGTGGACTACGTCTACGGTATCAAGGCGTTCGAGAGCCACCACGGCTGGCCTGGCACCCAGAGCTGGTTCAACGTCCTCGAGACCCTAGGCTACTTTGCATACCTGTACGCCGTGTACACGTACGGTGTGGCTGATGAGCAGCAGCAGGGACGTGGTGCGCCAAAGGAGGAGGACCTACCGAGTGGGATCAAGGCGTTGGCGCAGAGTCGCACGGTTACAGGCAAGACGGCCGCGGTGGCGGTCTTGCTGGGTTACTCGGTTGTGAGCTTGACCTTCTTCAAGACGGTCATGTATATGCTCATCGAAGTCTGTTCCGGTGAGTGGCTCTCGTGCTTTGCTTTCTGTCGGCTTCAAACCGTGCAGTCCTTCTGTCGATCTGTCCTCGAAACTGACCTTGATTTGTCGCAACCTAGGCTTTGATAACATTGGTCACAACTCGTGGCTTCGTCTAGTCTTCCTTTACTTGATCCCCAAGTAAGTCAGTCCCAAGCCCTGCGCATTGAATATGTGCTTCCCACCAGTGATCTCAGCTTCTGACCACTCGACCTTTTTAGCGGCGCATGGATCATCGTTCCCGGCTACCTGACGTATGTCTTTGGGCTAGAGATCTATGAGGGTCTTGAGATCGCCGCAACAGGCAGCTCGAAAAAGAATCTATGATCGACCATCCTGCATTTATCTCCGCATAGCATCTGCATGCGTGATACGCGGGCGGGGTCTTAGTATGGACTATCACGATTGATCGGACTTTTATCCATGAATGCGTGATGAGTCTTTCAGATATTGGAAATGATGGTCTGTGATGTTGGCCTATCATATATGGACCTTACGATACCCTACACTGTCCATATCTCTGTTTGGTTTCACCTTCTGTACCTATGGTGCCCCTTCCGCAGCTGCGATTTATGCCTACCAGCGCATCATCGCGTTGTATAAGCGTCATTTCGCTTCGTATCTGTTGCTCACAAGCTACTGGAACAAGACTTCCAGAGGGTAGCATGACGGTCATGGTAGCTGATGTAGACGCCTCGTCGCCTCATCGGCAGCAACGGCTGCTTCTGATTAACCCAAAGTCGCGGTCATTCTTCCACTGCAGTGTAATGTTGTTCTCATCGAGGAGAAATTGCCACTCAGCTGTGGTTTCCGTGCTCCTCGAAGTTCTTACATGCGGCCCCGGTCGCCAAGCTGTAGCGCGAAAGAGCGGTGATGAGAAGCGTGTGGACTGGAGAGTGGCGTTCTGTCGTAGAATGATCCAGTCGCAGGAGTTTGGACGGCTTACCTTGGTGGCATCTTCACGTCTTTGGCCGGCCAAAGATCTTGCTCCCCACGGTTGACACCTTCCTCACATCTCTATACGTCAGACTGATCCTTGTCTCCCGACGATTGGCGCATGCATCATCATTCAGTCGCTGTCTTGTCTCGACAGTCAGAAGATCCCAATTCGCTACCGTCTCGGCGTTGAGGTCGGGGTCCACTTCCACATCCGCGATACCATGCAAGGTATCGGTGTACGCCGCGCTGGTCGTCACCAGCAGGGAGCGTGGTTCCTGGAAGATGCGCCAGGATCGCAAGTCATCGGTCCTCGACATTTCCGGATGCGGTTTCTCAGCGACGTCAAGCACCAATGCGCCGCCGAGACTGACAGTGGCAACGACAGGATGGTAGGCTGCGCCATCCTCGTGCGGCATGATCCCTTGCCCAGGTAGGTACTCGTTGATCAAGCAGTGGTTCACGCCGTGCGGAGCGTCAGCGAATATCTGGAGATCGTGGAGACGTGGAACGATGGGGTCTGCGAGCCATCTGGGCAGGGGTGAGGCGAGCAGAGTATTTGTTGCTGTCAGACGTGCGGGGATGGCTTGCAGGCGTCGATGTGAGAGAGAGACCCATCGGTTTGAAGGAATCTAATGCCTGATTAGTAGGGTGTCCTGACGAGAAGGAGCTGCGATGCCTTACACTGCTCAGGATTGATGCTTCTTCTTCCACGGAGATGAAATTGGCAATGTAGTACATGGACTGTGGTGCTTTAGATATCTGGAAAGCATCCATCCTTTACACGATTATGAGTCCTTGCGAGTGTTCATCAAGACATTGGGGTATGTGTAGCGGGCAATGTTGAGCTATATGCGTATGTCGAGTAGGTGTTCGAGATGTCAACCTCAGGCACAATCTCTACTCACACGCACCAATCCACACGTCAACAGGACCGTCAATGGCTCCATACGTTGTTTCATCATAATCAAACAATCTCATTCACCACAAAGTCTTCATGGCGCCTAAATCGAAAAGCAAAGGCAAAGACGACGGTGCTGCCGAGAAAGGCGCAGGGAGAGTGAAAGGCGCACAATCTATCAACGTCCGCCACATCCTTTGCGCCAAGCATGGCAAGAAAGAAGAAGCGCTGGCCAAGTTGAACGCCGGCTCAAAGTTTGACGAGGTGGCGAGAGAGTTCAGTGAAGACAAAGCCAGGTGTGTACTGCGAACACATCGCCTTCGGGCAATGGTCTCGGCCTGACTCGATCTGCAGGCAAGGAGGATCGCTCGGCTGGAAGACCAAAGGCGCCCTCATGCCTGAGTTCGAAGCAGTGGCGTTTGAACTTGGAGCATCTACAACGGGAAATCCGATATGGGGAGAATGTAAAACGAGCGAAGGGTATCACATCATCATGGTCGAAGGCAGAAAATGAAGCGTGGTTGGGGAAGGTATCACAATTTTATTAGAAGAGTATGAATTATGACCACGTCAATGTTGTTTCCATGAGCAATATCAACACGATATGTGATGCTATATAGCAAGCTCGTCCTCACTGCTATCACCGTCATGATGCATACCGAGTTTCCACTTGACACGTAGTGATGTCTTGTGAGTGTCTTTCCTTCTGTTCGATCTTGCTTGGCCAGCGATAGCTAATCTCATCTCAAGCTTGCCATTATTCATCGCTAATTCGTCAAACTCATTGTCGTCGTTACTGAATCCCGTACTACATGTACCGTGCTCGCGCATCGCCCTACAAGATTGATGTGCTGTCTCGTTGGTGATAGGACGCAGGGCAACCCTGCGATTTTGTGGTTTGGAGTCGATTGCGTTCTGCTGACAGCACTTCACTGGCAGCGCAAAGTGTACTGTGTGACGCTTGTTCTGTTGCTGAGACTTCACTTGGGAGCTTGTTGATGCAACAGAATCCATCGTGTCTAACCCAGCAGCTTTGTTGTTCTCCTTAGCGACCGCCTTGACCCTCTTGCTGCATGAAAGATCTTTCTGAGTCTGATAAGCGCCATCACTCAGCGATCTCTTTAGTGTTCCTATTCGAGGCGCACTTTGGCTCTCGATCTTTCGACACGCGCTTGACATCTTTGCATTGATAGTGTCTGAACGAGGCGCACCATGTGCTGGTAGCGCGAGCATTCCCAGCACATCCGAGCTGGGACTCATCAATGTCCGTTTTGCTTCGGATGATCTTCGAGATTGGTTGACTAAAGCGTTGTGAGTGTTTCGAATGACGACATCGCGTTTTGTCTTCTGCATCACGAGTGGCGTCTGGGCAATCCATTCTTGGATGCCAGCCTCCCATCGATAAGATGCACCTGGTAGACTTGTCTTTGACTTTGGAGTGTTGAAAGTCATATCAGCTCCATACAAGACAAGCGCTTCTACCTCATCTACAAATTCTTCGCTTGTCTTGCAAGTGCTCTTTTCGAGGTGCGCTGCTGCCGTGTCCAGTGCCATTTTCTGCAGTACTTTGGCTGTTCCACTCGTGGCCGTTGCTGCTAGACGTAGAAAACCTAGTGTGATGGTGCGGAGCATCTCCTGTCCTGTACCTTTGCTCAAGCAATCAAGACAGCGGGCTATTTCGCACACAAACTCCGCCGGCTTCGTTTCAACTGAGGTGGGTGACAGCTGACTGGCCTGCGCGACGCTCGAAACAAGAGTACCAAGATCCAAGCTACAAGATTGGGTTACCGGTTGAAGTCCGGCGGCAAGGAGAGCAAGATTGCTAAGTAGTAGTGGCAGGGCCAGATCGGAGTGACCAGCGTTGATAAAGGTACTCGTAGCACTGCAGAACAATGATGCGGCAACCGATCTTTCACCAGAATCAGTCTCAGTCGTAGACATACCCATGGCAGTTACAAGTGCAATGACATTCACGAGTGGCGTTGATGTCTGACTGGTTTCTTTCGCATTGGGACAGCTAGCCTTGGCAATCTCGCCCCTGAGCATGAATGCTTCTAAAAATATTGTTGCAGCTGAACGACTTTTGTGATCCAGCATAGCCGTCATGAATTCTGTCCAAACTGCCTGCTCCTTGTTGACCGCAGAGAAAAAGTGATTTTTCTCCTGTAGGAGGCGTGCAAGTGTTCTGAATAGGAATGCCCGACAACCGTTCCTTGGGCAGAAGTCCAGCAGCATATCAACGACCTCATTAGATTCGGCTGGCCGAGCCGATAAAGCGGTAGTCGATAACAACTTCTTGCCTTCCACAACAGCACTCCCACGCTCGCAGCTTCCAATTAGGGGCCTTATAACGTGAGTTGGTAGTAGTCGTTTGCTAATCGCAAGCTCAATCTTACGAATAACGTGCGCTCGGACAACATGCCGTAAGCCACCCCATCCTCCTTGTGCTCTCGTGCCTAGGTCTTCGAGGTCCACATACAAGTCCGATACTGTTTCGCACTCATCGCTTTCATCCTGTTGCGATTCTTCTAGTTCAACGTATTCTGGAATCCTGCGCAGTGCCATAGATCTTAGGGAAGGTACTGATGGCTCTTTCACTGGCTGCTGATCTGTGGTACAAATCAAGAAGCTGTCAAATGCCAATATCAGATTGCGGTGCGCTTCTTCTACCGACGATGAGCTTTGAATCGGAAGTTGCATTGATCTACCGATGGTCCTGGTCTTAGGAGCAACAGTCTCGCCATCAGAGTGCGCAGCAGTATCGTCTAGCAGAATGCGTCTCACGAAGGGCGTGGGGAAGCTCATTCCCGTTTCATGCTTGACTTTGCATCGTTTCTCAATGGCGCCAGTGGAATTCCTCAGCCTTAGCTTCCCACCATAAGTCGCCATAGGTATCTGTTTTTGATCTTGAGGCAACCATTCCGGATCCTTGGATGGGGTGAGAAATGGCCCTCCCATAGAAGATTCAGAACTGTCGACATGGCGAACACGGTCCTGTTTCGAAGCTCCCGAGATTCGCTTGATTGGCGTCGCTATCTGTAGCTTTCTCCGGTCCGTCTTCCCAATACGCTCCAGAATCGATAGACGTGAGGTTATTGTACGAAGAAGCCTGTTGCATCTTGCCGCCGTCCACGGAATATCCTCTGTGTTGTGATCATTGCCGATACGTTTTCTCCGTGTTGCACTCTTGGTCCGTATTTCTGCTGTAGAACGTTCCTGAGCCGTAGCGATACCCGCAGCAAGGTGCTGACTGTAGCTATCCATGTTTGGCGATTTTGAGAGTAACAAGTAATCTCAATCGTGCAAGGTTAAGCGCGTGTGTCGCTTGAAAGGGCGATGTTGATCGTGGCACTTGTCATGGCAACCACGCACTAACGCCTATTTCTACCCCAGATTTACACATAATCGAGAACTTTATTTCATGGTCTTGCATCAGTCATCTGGACGCCTGGACATCTGGACCGACCTCAGTTGGATATCCGATAATTAAGTCAGGTTGTGAAGGCAAAGAAACACAGAAACACTGGAGCGCAAGTTTTAAGTCGTAAAGAACACAGACACCTGGACGAGTGCAAAAATTGCGAAAAAATACAGCTCTTCCAATTAAGAGTCAAGAAACTTGCCTTGGAACACCAGTATCAACCATCGAGTTCTCTTAGATTCTGGACATAATGGTTTCTACCTATCCACCAGCCTCTGTGCTCCAGAGTCTGCTCGACTTAGCGTCTCCATCACACGCCGAATCGACCTCTGATCTTGCACGGCACCACTACAATCTCGCGCTTCAGATCGCGCACAATCTCCAGCACCAGCACCGCTGGACAGATGTCCGCATCATCACCCATGGAAACGACCAGATGCCGCTCTCGCATCCCGTTCTCTCTGGCCTTCCGCCTCAGCGTCTGTACATCCATCCGGACGAACAGATCGAGATTCTGCAAGCACAGAAAGACGCCGGCAGTGCGGGAATGCCGAAGCTGGCCAGTGAGCGCGAGTGGGTACTGCCCAGCCATCTGCGGGAGAAGTGGACGCTACGTCGATTCGGCGATATCTTCGCAAAGCTCGATTGCGTGCCTTCAGAAAGCGAGGGGCAGGCTCCATTCGCACGTGGTGGCGAGGCAAACGAGACGCCGGGCACGGAAGGCGAGGACCGTGAGGATGGTGCCGACGTGCCCCCTAACCCTTGGCGAGTCAAGATGCCCAAACGACTGTTGCTCGCGACTCTGGACGACGACAGTACAATTGTGTACTACATCGTTCACGACGGGATCGTGAAGCCTCGACAGAATTGAGCGTGCGGACCATCAATAGAATTGTGCCTTTTGCGCTTGAGACAGAGCACTACACACTGAGAAGCACTACAATTCGTAGCTCGACCCACCCATGAGCAATTTGAGTGGCTCTTTACAGCTGGAATCTGCCCTGCTTTGACTGGACATCGTGCCGCTCTGAAGGCACATCGCCCACAACAGAGAGGCGTCGCGAAAATCGGCGCCCACGCTAAGAGAGGAAACCCATGACACTCGCCATCTTCAGCGTATACTCTGCAAACAGTAGACACAGCAGCGAATTGTGCATGACAGCACAAGGGCACAAAAGGAACGATCGATGGCGTAGACCATACACAACCTCTCCTTAGCGCTGCACAAAGCACGCATGCAAGCAGGAAACGGTTGCCCATCACGAGCAGAGTGGCCCCGGTCCCGCTGGTGCATGCCGATATAGTGGATTTTCCACACCCGCGCCTGGCACATTATAATCTCTATACAGCAGATCATACTGCTGCAACCTCGAGGCAGTAAATCTCGTTACCGTTCCTCGGTGTCAGAATGGCGATATTCAGAGCACGCGAACCAATGACTCTGGAGACATGATTCTACTGATTGATCGTGGTGTGTAGTATTTGTAGCAGAAATAGTAGTAGAGTAGTAGTATTGATTATCGTACAACCCGCCCAGAAAACCCTCGAAGCCTCATCTATGTGAGCTTTGCCCACGAACCCGCTTCAGTCCTCTTCATATGTATACCTGAGAGGACGCTGTATGCATAACCACATCTAAAAGTCAGCTCAGTCCCACTCGATGGTAGTAACTGTAAGCTAGTGTAGGAAGCCATTACTCTGCCCAGCGAAAAAATGAATCGCTATGCTGCGCTAGAAACACATCACATCTAACACTTCCCCCTCTTAGCTCCATGTAAACTCCATGTCAATGATAAGCAAGCCCCAGTAACGCCGATGCTGGACAAAACCCCCTAGATAACATATCACCCTGTCCCCTCTTTCTAGCTTACGCCTTCATAGTCTTCAAGAAGCCGTCAAGGTTAAATTCCTCCTCATACTGTTTATCATCCCAGAGCTCGCTGAGCTCGTCGAGGATGCCCTTCTTGCCCTTCTCCTTAACATTACCCTCTGCGTCGACGGCGTTCGCCTCGTCCACGCCCGGTTCCGGCGGGCCATCGGCAATGGCGAGGTTGGCGTCGGTTTCGCCGAGATTGAACAGATCCAGTATCTGGTCCGTCTCCATGGTGCCGAGGCCGGCGTTCTGCTGGTTGACGACGGTGCTGGCGACGTCGATCTTGAACCGCTGCAGGCTGAGGATCTTCTCCTCGAGCGTGCCGCGCGTCACGAGGCGGTACACGTTGACGACCTTCTTCTGGCCGATGCGGTGCGCGCGGTCCATGGCCTGCAGGTCCTTCTGCGGGTTCCAATCGTGCTCGACGAAGATGACCGTGTCGGCGCCGGTCAGGTTGAGGCCGAGCCCGCCGACGCTGGTGGTCAAAAGGAGGCAGTCGATGGACGGGTCGGAGTTGAAGCGGTTCACGATGTCTTGCCGCTTCGAGGCTTCGACGGAGCCGTCGAGGCGGGCGAAGGTCACAGACGGAAGGAGCTTCTTGAGGACAGTGCTTTCGACCATGTCGAGCATCTCCTTCATCTGGCAGAAGATTAGAGCACGATGTTGTGAGACGGCTTGGTCGGCGGAGGGGACGCCGCCAGAGTCGGAGTGTTCAACACCGATGCCACAATCCACGAGGAGGTCGCGAAGAGCGGTCAGCTTCGGCGCATGCTTGATGTCCTTCAGACTCGAGTTGTCCTTGGCGAGAAGCGCTTGTGTAGCAGCATACTGTTTGTGCCCTTCTTTCATCACAAGAGCAGGCGAATTACATAGCTTTCGCATGTACTGCAACGCCTGGAAGATATGTTGCTTGGCCTCTTTGTCAGGACTGCCGGCCATGTCTTGCAACGACTTGGCTTCTTTGCGGCTGAAGTCTTCGAAAAGCTTCTTTTGCAGATCACTCAAGTCGCAGTAGTAGTTTTGAAGGATCTTCGGAGGTAAATCGTCGAGCACTTCTTCTTTGAGTCGTCGTAGAAGGAAAGGCAAGACTTGCTTGTGCAGCGACTCGATTGCAAGCGCACCGGTCTCTTGTTCTTTCGAGGATGACTTCGCGAATCTTGAGGCTGCGATCGGCTTGGCAAAGCGATCCTGGAAGACCTTCTCCGTACCCAGAAACCCAGGCATGAGGAAATCGAACAGCGACCATAGCTCAAGGACGTTGTTCTGAATTGGCGTGCCGGACAGAATGAGGCGATGATTGCTTGCAAATCGCTTGACGGCTTGCGAAATTTTAGCTTTGGGATTCTTGATCAGATGACCTTCATCGAGGACGCAGTAATTCCAGTTGATCGGCGCGAGGATATCGACATCATTTCTTGCAATATCGTAGGAGGTGATGATGATGTCCGCGGTGGTCAACTCGGAGCGTACTTTGTTACGCTCTGCCGGAGGTCCAGCATAAGCTACTGCATGCAAGAATGGCGCATACGTTCGGATCTCCTGCTTCCAATGTCCAGTGAGTGTCGGCGGGCAGACGATAAGGGAAGGCAAGCGACGAACATCTGGCGCTTGGGTCTTGGCAAACTCCTCCGCTCGGATGTGGTGATCGCTGGCGACGATGCAAAGCGTCTGCAGCGTTTTGCCAAGACCCATATCGTCACAGAGCACGCCGTGAAGATGGAATTTGTTGAGGAATGCCAACCAGTTGACGCCTTCTTGCTGGTAGGAGCGAAGCTCTGCTTTGATAGCCACTGGTATCTCAAACGGTTCGACCTTCTTGGGGTCGAGCATTTGTGCAATGAATTTGCGCTCCCTGTCACGACCCTCAAGAAGGGCTTTGGGCAGGCCTTCGGGATCAGGAATGCCAGCTTCCAGAGGCACCAGCTTGACCAAGGTCGCAAAGGCAGTAGTCGCGATCAGTCGCACACCAGGGTCAGAGTCGCTCATGCGTCCAAGGACAGGCACGAGAAGGAAGATAACATACGGCAAGATGCCATCGCCCATGACTTGAATGAGGTGGTAGATGCATTCTATCGCACCTTGACGCTGCACGACTTCATGAGCGTTGTTGATAGGTGGCAGCACTTGCTCTACCAACATGGTGAAGCCCTGGACGCTGATGACGCTACAAACACTAGCAAAGCATTTGGCTGCAGTGTACCGTAAAACTGCGAGCGAAGATTGAAGCGCACGAGCGACGAGTGGCATGAGGCTCAACACCCACTCGTGAAGCGCTGGATCTAACGTCGCCACCAGGGCTCGCAGAGTGGACATGGCATCAACCACTTCTTGACCGATTGTAGTGTCCGGATCTTTGATATCCTGTGGCAGATCGCCGGTAAAGCATTGTCGAATCGGGCCTTCAATTGCAGCTTGCAGCTTTGGCACCTTCGTGAACAGCTCGGCGCCAGACTCGATACACAACTGCTCAAGCGCATCTTTGGCGCCACGCCTAGTGATGCGCGCCTCCTTGACCTCGCGCTCGTACTTGGCGGCATCTGGGCGATCTTGAATATCCTCGTCTTTCTGCAAAGACAAGATTCCAGCGTCCTTGGCAGCATTGATATGAAACTCTGGAGTCTCTCCAGTCTCCATACAGCAGAATTTGACAAGATTGCCCACAACCTTTTCGACCACCTTGTGCCGCTCGGTCGCAACAAGCTGAGCTATGAGCTGGGCGACTGCAGTGGCAGAGCGGTGTTGCAAGTCGATGCTTTCTTCGTTCTTGATACTGTCCATGATCGCTTTGATGGTAGCTTGCGGCTTCTTGGAAATCTGTTTCAAAGCTATCAAGGCGCCAGCTGCGGAGGATCGAATGCGCAGATCCGCTTTGCTCTTCGCGCTCTGTGCTTCCGCTACAGCTGCTTCAGCATCAAGCTTCGCAGTGCTCAGGACTTCAGCAGCAGACAGTCTCTGTATGCTCGACAGGCCTTTACGAAGCTTTTCATAATCTTGCGTGACAATTCGTTCAGCATCAGCGACGGAAAATGCGTTCTTGCCAGCTTCTGTTTCTCCCTGGCACACGACTGCAATGATTGGTAGCTTCCCACCAGGGACATGAGCATGATCGGTAAAAGTGTTGAGCAGCTGTTGGCATTGCGCGCGGGCGATGCGAAGGTAGTTTGTGAAGTCGCTATACCATGCTGGCCTCTCATCTTCAACCAGTGAGCGCAGCTCTGTTGCTGCTGCCACAGCAAATTCGTCATGAGACGCATTGGAGGCGGTTGCGAAGCTTTCAAGCCCCATGCTTGTGAAGGTTTGTGTGGAAGCGTACGGTGATCTCAGACCCGGAAGCAGTTTCGAGCCGAAGAATGACAGGCGCTCGTCGACCGGCCATAATGCGATGGCCTTACCAAGCGCTCTGGTAGCGAATATTCGTGTCTTGATCATGATGTCAGATCCGACAAGGTCGACATCTCCTTGCATGATGGCGGCGTCGATATTGTGAGACGTTGTCGAAGGGGTAGGCACCAATGCAACGACTTGCGTCTTGTCAGACCTACGACGCTTTCTCGATGGCTCTGACCCGTTGACAGGGGATGAACGGTGCACATTTGCCAATGGAAGGTAGGTCTGTCCAGACGGCTTGATGAACAAAGTGACGTCCATGGGTATGGGGTTGCGACTGATGCCGATAGGATGGATGGTGAGAGTGATGAGGGGAGCTGCATGAAGAGCGAACTCCTCCTTGAATGCTTGTGGTGATCTGGCAGCTAGTGCGCCCGCAAGAGCGTTCCACACTTCGAGTGAGAGTTTCAACACTGACTCGTGCCGTTCTACCAGGAGGTTTTGGTAGACCAGTCGCAGTGCTTTGCCATTGATCCATCCTTTCGTTTCGGTACCCTCGATGTTGATGAATGTCAAGAGAGCTCTCAGGACGGCCGAGCGTACACTAGTGATTGTATGTCGAAGGAACGGGTAAAGTCGTGGTACCAGCTCGTCGAATGATTGGTCTGGGTCCGAAGCAGCGTTTCGTTTCATGGCAGCGAGGACCTCCGGGAAGCTGCAGAGTTTTGCGAGCAGATCCATGACCGAGCCAGTGCTGGCACTTAGGTCATCACTGAGACTTGACAAGCATTCCCAAACCACACTGATAAGGTGGCTGAGCTCCCCGGTTCGAACATTCACGAATTCTTGCGCGACAGGGATCAGAGTTGCAGCGCTGACTGAGCGGACATCGTCATCGCTGTCTCCAAGACCTTTGATGACACATTCCAAAACACCATCCATCAGGGAGCTGTCTTGAAAGAGGAGGTCCGTCCGAACCGCGACCAAGTAACGCATACCGATCATGCCACCATGGCAGGCATGCCATATCCGTTTTGACACTTTGAGGTCTTTTTGCATCACCAGCCGGTAGAGTATGTGATTGATCTCGTGCACGGACGTTGATGGAAGATATTGAAGAACGGCACCCAGCACTTGACCAACGGTCTCACGAATAGGAGCCACAGCGTTATCAGAAACGTAATCAGCGAATCTGTCCAGCATGAAGACGCAGCAGATGCGACAGGCCAGGTCATCCAGCCAAGCGCGATTCAGTGCGTCGTTCTCGGCGCGAGTCTTGCCAGCACGTCGACCAGCACCAGCGCCGTGCGTGCGGACAATCTCTCGTAAGCCCATAGCAGCGCCGTGCCTGATCTCCCAATTCGAGTCGAACATGTCTACTGTTAAAAACTCGCATAGTCGCTCAAACGTCCACTCGTTCCCTTCTTCTTCCGAATCAGTGAGTAAAGTGGATTTGTCCTGGACAGGCATGCCTTTGTATTCGGACACGACCTTGGTGTCTTCTTCCCCGCCACCTTTGCCGCCCAGCGTGAAGTAGTCAGTATGTCCGTTCTGACCAGATTCGTCTGTGGGTTCCTGCTTAACGTCACCGTCGATGGGAGTCTGCAATACAGTCGTGCTCTCGCGACGAGCCCCGAAATCGTACTTGAACTTTTTGTTGTCACGTTTCAATTCTTCCTTGCGACGTCGTTTCAGCATGTTGAGTTGTCGTTTGCTCATGACATCTCCGGACGGAGTCTGAGGCGTTTGAAGCGACATCTCGTCTGGGGACTTCATGATAGCATCATCACCAGTTCCGGGCGAGCTCGCTTTGGACATGCTTGTTTCAAGTCGGGGCAGACCTGGAGTAGTGAAAGATCCTGGTCGATGGACAATATCCTTTTCGGTCAGAAGCTCTTCCTCCATGTAGTCGCCGCCCAAGCCAAGGCGGGCCGTGAGCGTCTTCTTCTGATGTTTTAGCCGCTCAAGCGCATTGAGACCGGCCAGATTGAAGTCGTATTGCTTTCCGGCATTACCGAGCAATTCCTTGCCATTTGTCAAGATGGCTTCGACATCAAGAGTACTCAACTGCAGTTGATCCGGACCAGAAGAAAGTAGAGAACTGCCATTCTCCTGCTTGACTGCATCGCCATTGGTGTGAGACTCAATTTCATCCAAGGTCGCGTTAGGATCGTAACGTTCGGCATGCTCGACAATGCCCCCAATGGCTTTGGCGGCAGCAATGCGAGTATCCCATGATGGATTCCGGAGATATGGAACGACTCTAGTTAGAAGATTAAAAAGTTCGTCGGGATGGTTCTTCTGCACGTCTGCCAGTTGTTGTGCAGCAGTATTACGAATAAGTTGGGTGCTTCCCGTTTCCAGTAGAACGACCAATCGATCAAGACTGCGTTGACGCATGTCAGCCAATCCTTCAGAACGGTCATCATCAGCAGGAGATACATACCGTGAAGTGGTCATTTTCGTCGTGGCGCATCAACGCTGTATCCCACCCAACGCCGGAAAGTGCAACAAGGAAAAGAGGTGACAATGCGACCACGCTCAAGAAGGTGAGGGCATCGGTTCTTGTGCTGGTGTGTCCATGGGCGAGTGAACAGAGGTATACGAGAGCCGTTAA
This sequence comes from Microcyclospora tardicrescens, assembly GCA_003012245.1. Taxonomy (NCBI): domain Eukaryota; kingdom Fungi; phylum Ascomycota; class Dothideomycetes; order Capnodiales; genus Microcyclospora; species Microcyclospora tardicrescens. The sequence continues at coordinate 20,257 of PXOE01000021.1, forward strand.
TAACACACGTAATGTGAGGTGGAGCAGTACATATACATGCAGTCGACGGTGTGGTGCAAGGCAAGAAAGTCAAGCACGTGATGTTGAAAGTGGCGCACCAATCAGTGGTGGAGTGAAGTTTAGAGTGACAGGTGGTAGTCGAGTCGCTGGGTCGTGGACTGAGCTGCGCTGCGTCTTGCTCAGCTCCGAGGGGCTGCCCGCGTTTGTTAAGTATTCGTGCACGCCGCCGGGGTCTTAGACTTCCCGTCTCCCGGTCGCGCTTATTCTGCCTCATCTTCTGTCTTTGCCAACGTCGCCTCTTTTGCTGCACTTCGTCGACATCATCTGTTGTTGATGACATTCTTGACTACTTCGTGTCCAACTATAATTGACCTACAGTCGATGATTTCGATGATCGATTGTCGATTCAACGCTATTCAGCTATAGAAAGACCTAACGCCGATCGACATGTCATCTCATATCCGCCGACTTCCATCTAAAGACGTGCCTATCATCCCGTGACTCATCGAAAAAGGTCGTGGCCATCTTCGATATTCATCTTGACTACGCTCCGAGCCAAGGCAACGATTCTGGAACGAATGAAAGACTCACTCACCTCTATCTGATAGCCAGTGCACACTCTTCCTTGCCACATCGATCTATATCTCCCCCACGTTATTCATGCACTCGAGGAGGAGATCTGGCGAAGCTCACGAGCTCGTTGGCTATCATCCAGGAGTGTCTCTCCACGAAATCTGTAACCAATCACAGCCGCCAGACCGCAAGGCCAGCTGGAGTTTACCTGCCGCCAAAATGCGCCACCAAACATAGATTCAGATGGCGTCCCATTTTCTATTTTCACGGTCGATGGAGTTCAATCCCGAAGGTGATGGTTCCCACACTGTTGAGTCGATGTAGTTCTTATGACACAGGAAGCGCGGTCTCGTGATGCCAGCTTGATGGCCATGCTACCGCCTACAGCCTGACGATACCGAGTTCGTACCTCAAAATAGGCATGCTGATTAGCATTCACTCATTAAATTATGGGCTGGCATCCGTGCAGCTCGTCGACGATGCCATGTAAAAGATGCCTGCCTGCTAGATGATCTTCTTTGGCCACAGCCACAACATCAACAACGGCCAGCCTCTTCTACATCAAATCGATCTGTTGATTCCTAGCCCGATAGGACATCAACGTGACCAGGAAGAGTTCACGATATGGATGTGCGCAGTCTGCAGCCTTGGCTTCATGTCGGTCTCCCCACCCTTGCAGCCTTCATTTGGGAGCCTTCGCCTAGTTACTACAGGCAGTCACAGTCTCCACACAGCACTCATCATGCGTCCTGAGGCAAACGTACATGTACGGCAACCTCACTGCAGCACAGTCATTCACAGGCAGCCACTGTCATGATCACAATCATAGCATTCTAACATGAAGTTTACATATCCAACAGCCTATTCACTTACTCATTACTCCTCTTCCCGCCCTTGGCCCAATCCCGCAGCACATTCTTCCTCAACTTGCCGGTGCTCGTCTTAGGCAGCTCGTCCAACACCTCGATCTCCCTCGGCACCATGAATTTAGAAATCTCGCTCTTGCCTTTGGCCCACTTGATGATCTCGTCCCCGGTGACTTGCCCCTTCTTCCCCGTCTTCAGCGTCACGAACGCCTTGGGCCGCTCGCCCCACTGCTCGTCCGCGACAGCGACGCACGCTGCTTCGAGGATGTCCGGATGCGTGACGAGCATCGACTCGAGCGCGACGGACGAGATGTTCTCGCCGCCAGAGATGATGATGTCCTTGGCACGGTCCAAGATTTGTATGGAGCCGTCTGGGTGCCACACGGCCAGGTCGCCACTGTGCTGGACGCCGCCTGCAAACAACTTGCGTGTCGCCGCTGCGTCCTTGTAGTACCCCTTGGCGCAGATGTTGCCGACGAACACGATCTCGCCGATCTCCTGACCGTTCTTGGCCACATCCACCACGCCCTTCGCCTCCCATGCGCCGCCTTCGTCCTCGGTCGTCTTGATCACACGCGCGGGTAGCGAGAGGATGTTGCCGTGGCCTTGTCGGGCCATCTTGGCGTATCGCTCCTTCGTAGGAAGAATCTGCCATGAAGGGAGATGGTAGCCTTTCGTGATCGGGCCGTAGGTTTCCGTTAGCCCGTATACATGAACGGGGTGAAGATTGAGGTTCTCCATAGTCTCGAAGAGGTGCGCGGTTGGTGGCGAGGCAGCGACTGTGACTCGTACGGGCTCTGTGTCGTGTCAGCATGCAATGGCTATAAACTGCTTTCAATATCTCAATGTCTCACCTGGCAGTTTCTCCGCATTGGGGTCCGCACACAACAGGGTGTTCACCGTTGGTGCCGCGCAATAGTGACTGATCTTCTCTTCTTTCAGTAATCGCCAGATCTCCGGGTAGTCGATCTTTCGAAGGCAGTAATGCGTGCCTCGAACGGCCGTCACAGCCCAGGGGAACGTCCAGCCTGTGGCGTGGAACATAGGTAGCTAGGGTTTCTGTCAGCGCAAGTACTTCATCACTTCCAGGTTACAACATGGACAAGCTTTTAAGAAGTCCTGGAAGCGAGTAGGGATGCACATACAGTCCATAAATAATGACACCTCTCCGCACCCGTCAACCATGTATTCAGCCCGCTCTCAATCACATTGCTCATCGCTGCCAGATATGCTGAGCGATGTGTATACTCCACGCCCTTCGGCCTGGCGGTTGTGCCGCTCGTATATGCCAATGCAATCATGTCGTCCTCGTCCTTCGCGGCCGTCTGCAACCCTTCCCACCCTTTCCCTCCCGTCTCCTGCTCATACCGCCATCCCTCCAGCACCGCATTGTCGTATGGCCCCGCCTTCTCACCCGCCGTGAAGCCCGTGTCTGTGTCCACGATGAACGGCACAAGCGGATGCGCCGCCCGGTAAGCGTCCAGCAGATCCACAAACTCGGCATCCACAATGATCGCCTCCACTTCTGCGTGGGCGAAAATGTATGCGATGTCGTCCTTCTTCAGCCGGTAGTTGATCGCGACATTGACGCCGCCAGCAGCGCCGATACCGAACGTGCTCTCGAGGAAGGCCGGAGTGTTGGGCGCCAGTATCCCGACGCGCTTGAGACCCTGCTTCTTCAGATAGTAGGCGAGTCCGCGACTGCGATCTGCGGTCTCCTGGTATGTGCGGCGCAGAATCTGGCCGGTGGCCGTGCGGTGGTAGACAGCGATGGCATCGGGTTCGACCTGGGCGGCTCGCCAGAGGAAGAAGTTCGGCGAGAGTTGGTGGATGTGGTGGGTGTGAGCATAGGTCTCGGTGGATGGGGAGAGAGTGGAGGAGCCATCGAGGCCGGTAGAGGAGGGCGAGGTGGGTGATGGGGTTGTAGAAGGTAGGATATGTGAGGCGAGATCAGAGAGGCGCTTGAGAGCGGACGACATTGGGAGAATGGTTGGAAGTGGTGACGATAGCGGATTGCTTAGGTCCAGTCGTGGAGCACAGCTTCCAGCTCTGGTCGCCGATAGCAGCTTGTTGTTGGATTGTCTTTCAGTGGGAGAGAGTAATCATGTAAGACGGAGCAGCTCCTTTGCCGGTCACTCTACCGCTGCGAGCATCATAACTAAGGTAATCCTATTCCTGGATGCAAATGGGGCCATCGGCAACCGAATGCATCGAATGGAGGAACGGATGTTTATGTGGGGAAAGCTCTCCGAGGCGGTGGAGCTAGGACGGCGATTGACACGTGATAACCAGGTCGATATCAACTTGCGTGTTTTTTCCATGTGTCCGAGCTAAGAGGAACATTGTATAAAAGTACGAGAGGTACAGGTTAGATGAAGAGGTGACGAATGGGTCAGAGCATGTTTCAGAACCAGTGCCATGTTTGTTCGTTGGCGAAGCATAAGCTGTTCAGCAGTGCGTTGGAGAACATATACTGTACTGGGGTGCACAAATCTGGTCTTGATTATTGGTGATTACATCTGACAATGTAGACGTGGGCGCCAACACAATGGGTGCGAATGCATCGGCTGTAGCTGCGACACGCGCATCATCATCCACTTTCCAAAAACTGCCACCGACTCGTGTATGGCGCATCCTGCTGCCACTCGAGCACCACTCTATCCTATACATCTCTAATGCCCAGGTTATGGTGAGCACTATCCAGCAACGATAGCACCTTTCTTCCCCCTTCGTCCACGAATATGCGAAGATGTCTCGCGCACATACAAAAGTTGACTTCTTCGCTTGCTGAATTGCATCAAATATCGCTCAATGTGTAGTGCCTCTGCTCAGCCCCGCGCCGCGTCGATTTCCTGCAACAGATTCTGAGTTTCTTTGACCAGTTCTTTCCGCTTGAGTCTTGCATCCGCATCCCCCTCCGTCTCTACAGCATCCAATTTAAGCAACACCTGAGTCAAGATGGTTTCCGACAGTCGTTTGTGTTCGAAATCGCGCTTGGCAGGATCGGCAGGCGGGTTGTTGCGGAATTTGTCCACGTCAGGATGGAATGTGTGTAGCGTCGCGCGTAAAGCTGCGAGTTTCTCTAGAGGCGTGACAGGGGCCGCTGGCTTGGGTGAAGGAGCACGAGACGTCTGCATAGGCGGAACACCAAGACCAGATTCTTGCTGGGGCGTGCTCGTGCCAGAGGTCTGACCACGCTTGTTTCGTCGCTTCGTCTTCTTGCCTCTGTTCCTTCGCTTTCGGGGCTCGCCGTCATCGTTTTGATCATTATCAAGTCCGGCAAATTCGTCGTCCTCTTCATCATCGTCGCTTTCAGACTGGGTAGTCTCGGCGATTGCACACATCAGCTCTGCACCATCCCTGAGGCCTTCTTGCTTCGCTGTTCGCGAGTCATCCTTTAAGTTCTTTCCCTTGTACAAAAGCTTTACCCTTGATGGGTCTGATGATGTTTTCCTTGCTGCATGCTCGCGCACTTCTCGGATCGTCACCTCGCCTTTAGCAATGCTGTATGCAGGAAAGTGAACAGGGTATTCCTTCTTCTTGCTCTTCAGGATTAACACATCGGTGTCGCGAGGCGGGCCATAGTCTACAGGTGACTCGGCTTGATTGCTCTGCTCGGCCTGGAGGTTCCGTAAGTCTTCGGCAGTAATGTAGCTGAAGTCTGCATCGCTGACCTTGTTAGAGCCTTGAGGAGGAGAGCGAGTGAAGGGTGAGAAACGGCCTAGATTGCCGAAGCGTGAAGTCCAGGACATAAGAAGGACGACAAATGTGCAGATGGCGAGGACGATAGGGGTGTTCTCAATGGCGGAGCGTGACAGAAAGTATTCCGCAAGGTGTTGAGTATAGTGGTGGAAGCTATCCAGCAGACTGGAGTCGGCAGTAGGTGGTTGCGGTGTGCCTGCCACGATTGCCAGTAATTGATCGACTGCCTTGCGTGGCAGTAAGGACGATATGTTGGCGCTATGCAGTACACGATTATACAGCGTCTCCAATGTGGTCGATGACGCCAGGTTGACTTATTTGGCGTGGAGAAGTCCCAGGAAATGGCGGTAGCTATGCAGGTGAACCCTTTATATCTTGCAAAATGACCAGAATATATTATGGACAATGATGAGATGTTCCAGTTCACAAACCGCATGTGGTGGTGGGGCCAGAGAGCATTACGTCCAATGTTGGCCTCAGGCATCAACTGCTCGGGGCCCACCGATTGGTTTGAACTTTCTTGCCAAGACTTGTCGAATTGAGCACACCCAAACCTCGACGAAAGGAAGTCCTGCACTCTTGACGACGAACTTCGCACCTGTCCCCTCTACTAACACAACAGTCACCATGTCGACCTTCGAACCGGTGGTATGTCAATCTTCCTTGGTGTCATCCTGTGGCAACTCATGCGCAACATTTACGGCGATTCGACTGCAACATCGACGGCATAACTAACAAGAAATGCTATACAGATCGTCATTGACGCGAAGGGCCATCTCCTTGGTCGTCTCGCCTCGACTGTCGCCAAGCAACTCCTCAACGGTCAGAAAATCGTTGTCGTGCGATGCGAAGCGATCAACATCTCTGGCGAGTTCTTCAGGGCTAAGCGTACGTCCACCTTGAATTCCACGACCAAAGACAACAACGGATCGCGGTTGGAAAGCTATCACTTCAACCCATACTAACCCTCCAACAGTGAAGTACTCCGCATTCCTCCGCAAGCAAACCCGATTCAACCCAACTCGTGGTGGTCCATGGCACTTCCGATCCCCCTCGATGATGTTCTGGCGCACCGTCCGCGGCATGATTCCTCACAAGACCGAGCGTGGTGCCAAGGCCATGGAGCGCCTGAAGACCTTTGAGGGTGTCCCACCACCATACGACCGCAAGAAGAGACAGGTGGTTCCACAAGCGCTTCGCGTGCTCAGGTTGAAGCCCGGCCGCAAGTACTGCACGGTTGGCAGATTGGGCCACGAATTCGGATGGAAGTACCAGGATGTCGTTGCAAGGTATGTTTGGAAATGCTGTATAACATGGTCGTTGGTGCAGATATTGATGTTTATTGTCACAGACTCGAGGAGAGGAGAAAGGTCAAGGGTCAAGCATACTACGAGCGCAAGGTCGCCGCAAGAAAAGCTCTTACCGACGCTCAGTCCAACGCCAACATCGATGAGAAGACCAAGACCCAGCTCGCCGAATACGGTTACTAGATGTATGGTGATGGCGATGCAGTGCTGAGTGGTATGGTCGGATGAGGAGTTTTCGTCATGGTTCGGGCTGTCTTGTTTATGGTCCGTTGAGTTTCGGCGCGCATAGCAAGGTGAAGAGCCTTGACTGGTGTCTCCGTATGCCAGAAACTTTTATGCTCAAAAAGGGACCGCCCACAGTTACGATGTTCACTGTTACACGTGCAGACCCTCTGTCAAGTTCACCGTTGCCAATCTGTGGTCCTGATCACTTACCTCTCGAAGCACATCCGAGTGCTCGTACGGAAGCATTGTGCGGAAGACACTTTCCAGCACGAACGCAGATGATGAGCTGACATACCTGAGAACACAAGTAGAAGGCCAGTGAAACCTCCCACTCATTACGCGCACTGAACCCTGAACAACATGAACATGACCCATCTTCATTACCACATGCCTTGATTCTGTATCCCTAGAAAGCATTCATCCTCCTCTCAGCATCCTAGTTTCCAAGACAAGCAGTTCGAGGTCAGTCTCGAAACCAGATTACAGAGGTCCACGAGCACGAAATCTCGTGTATGTATGACCATCAGCCGTGTTGACCAGCAATGTCAAGATACGGCTAGTAAGTCTGAGCATTCGCCTTGGTCAGTAACATGTAAGCATAAGGTGGAAGATTAATCAGCCCACCCGATGTCGAAACGAAAGCGAGGACGCAGTGTGGGGCAGGTGAGTGGACGACGACGTCAGATCCGTCAGCAACACATGCAATTGGCAGCAAACATGGAGTCGGATGTATAGATATGTACTAAGGCGTGCGGACAAGCTTAGGAGTCATTCCTAAACAATGCATCTGCGGATATAATGGATATACGACATCTCATCATAAGACGTAGACTGGTCCCAATCTGACTCCATTCACCATTACCTGAGGTTTGATCATTGGCTTACTCTTTTCAAGTCACCTACACTTGAGCACTGTATTCCGCTAGCAACGAGAACAAGAAATAGCACTGCGATCATGTCTTCCTCCTCTTCGGACATCCACCTTTATACAACGCAGACACCGAATGGAATCAAGATCTCCATCACATTGGAGGAACTAGGGTGAGAGATCACTGCCATTCCCTAAATATCACTCTCCACCATTGATGTTGATTGAGGAGAACCACTCCTGAACAATACCCCATACTCTGTGAGTAGAGTGAACCATCCACTGACCTTGCGTCGGGTGGACAGATTGCCATATGAGTTCACCAAGATTGATATCTCGAAGAACACACAGAAGGAACCATGGTAAGCCGACTCGCATCTGAACCTTAGCGCATGTGGTCTTACGATAGACTACACGACCTGCAACTCATACGGCCCTGCGGTCTAGGTTTCTCGAGATCAATCCCAATGGCCGTATCCCGGCGATGACAGACAAGCACACCGATGGAAAGCCGATCAACCTCTTTGAGAGCGGCGGCATCATGCTGTACCTCGTCGAGCGCTACGACACCGAGCACAAGATCAGCTTCCCACCTGGCACCCGCGAGCACTTTGAAGTGAGTCTTCTCATTGTACTCCCTCAAGGAAGGCTCTACCCCTTGTTGCATTCCCCCCCTTTCTTCATATCCAACATTATTACTAAGCTGATTCACCCCATAACAGATGCTCAACTGGCTCTTCTTCCTGAACGCCGGTGTAGGCCCGATGCAAGGGCAAGCGAACCACTTCTACCGCTATGCGCCCACGCCCATCGAGTACGGCATCAACCGGTACCAGAACGAGACACGCCGGCTGTACGGTGTGCTCGAGGAGCACCTGGCTGCCACCAAAAGCGACTATCTCGTTGGTAACAAATTCTCCATCGCAGACATCGCGCACTGGGGCTGGGTCGATGCCGCTGGCTGGGCCGGCATTGACATCAGCAAGTTCCCGCATTTGCAGGCGTGGGATGAGCGGATGTGGGCGCGCCCGGCGCTGCAGAAGGGCGCCAATGTGCCGAGTCCGTATAAGATGGTGAGTCTCACGCCTTGAGCTTCCTCTCTGTTTCACTTTAGAGCTCGTGAGGTCGAAACAGGAGAGGTGTTGCCTTTCATCACAACTGGGATTATGTGCTGACCGATGTGTTTCCCCTTATGCAGAAAGAACTCCTCGCCGACAAGGAGAAGCTGGAGCGATATGCCGCTGAGTCGAAGAAGTGGATCCAGCAAGGCATGAAGGACGATGCTGCAAAGCATGAGCAGAAGTAGGTAAGCCTTCCCTTTTCTTCTGGTCGAGCATCCTTCCTCTTCCATTTGCCTCCATCATTCTCTCCCTCTCCCTCTATCGAAGTAACCTTTGTCCCGAGACCGACGAGTACGTGCCTTACACACCAAGCACCACGAGTTTAACTGGCCCTATAGGTTGTGAATGCAACGAAATGAACGATCGACATGACAGAGCAATGACAGGTGAAGGAGGAGAGACGACGACAGGGATCAAGTGGTAGATAGCTGGCAGCAGTGAGATAGTCCTGGCTTCCAGCAAGGTGACATGAAGCAAAGAATGCTACGAAGAGAGAGCGCACACTTGTTTCATGTCAAGCAGCAATTCTGAACAATTTGACCACATCGTGACCATTGCCCCCGTTGCTTTCCCTTCCCTTCTCTCTGCTCCGTCTGTGCGTATATGTGAATGTATGCATGTATGGATGCGTGCATGCCCGTATGTACCTGCTGTGGATGTAGCAATGGATATGGTTATGAGTACGTCGGCATGCAAGTATCTGAACAACAGTCCCCGTATCAGCAAGGAGATTTGCTGGTTACGTGGCCTTAACGCACCATCCTTACCATCACTATGCATCACCGAAATGATTAGATGCAAGGGGAGAGGGGGTCGCGACATTCCTTGATATGAAGGTGGGTAAGTGATAGGCCGCAAACGGGACAGGAGCAAGGCAGGGAGGAATGAGGAATCCAAACTTCATGAGTGAGAGGGATAGATTATGGGGTGGGATTCTCGAAGCGTTTGAGCAAGATTGTACAATGAATGTGTATCTACCTCAGGTATGTACGATACATGTATCTGCAGTGATGTTGCTATACATCCATACCCACAAGCCCGATAACATCTCATAACCACTCGACAAACGAATGAACGACGAACACCATCATGAAGCATCATCACCCACCGCATCACCACGAAAACGCCTCCTCGAAAAAGTCAATCTCTGTCCGTTGACACCGCTCCCGCGCCGCCTGACGCACATCATCCGCCATGCTGCCGGTGCCACAGACGCTGACGGCCATGGCGCCGACCTGGCTCGGCAGCTCCTTCTCCATGAGCGCCGCGACGTCGGGCTTGCCCGGGAACATCTGGACGCTAGAGGAGGGGGAGACGACTTCCTTGGTGCTGCGGGGCCGGGTGATGAACAGCAGGATGCGCAGGATGTCGCGGCGCTTCTCCAGCGCCAGGATCTGCGTCATCCACGGCCGGATCCACTCGAGGTGCTCGGGGGATTGGATGACCCAGACGAGCGTGACGCGGCGCGTCGCGCAGGTGCCGTTGGCGTGTGCGACGACGAGATCGCGGACGTGCGGGACTTGGTGCGTGATGCCGACGCCGGCGGCGAAGAGCATGACCGTGCCGTAGGAGCGGAAGCTCTGCGCGCCGTATGGTCCTTCAACAAGGGCGGTGGTGAGGAATTTACCGCCAGCGGAGCGCTCGGCTTTGCGGAAGAGGTTGTCGGTGAAGCCGGTGCGGCGACGGATGATGAGGGACATGGTGGTCTTCTTGGGGGCGAAGGGATCGGTGCGAGAAGTAGGGAGGAGCTTCTCGGACGCGGGATCGGCGTCTTCGGAGCTCCAGACGAGCGAGAAGGGGTGGGAGGTCCAGAGCCCAACGGCAGGCATATACAGATAGATGTGCTGGCCGGGATGGAACTTCCACGGTCGGGTGATGTGTAGCGTCACCCTCATCGCATCGCCGGGCAGCGCCTCCACCTCTGCTTTGGAGACGCTGCGACCGATGTTGTGGTAGATGATGCTGATCATGCGGAGGAAACGTTCAAACACCCAGAACACGACTGCGGCGATGACGAATTTCTGCTGCTCCATTCCCTTGGTGTGCAGCCAGACGCCCGCCACCGCGGTCGCAGCCAGGAGAATGTGAACGTGGAGGAACGTCTCGTAGAAGGCGTGGCGGATGATGGACGGGGAGTGCAGGATGAGCGCCATGAAAGCAAACATGCCAACAGTACCGGTGAGGATGAATTCGCTGCTCATGGCTTTACCAATGATAGCCCAGCCTTTGCTGGCACCCATGCTGGCGATCTTCCCAGCTGCCCAGAACGCACCATGAGCGACAGCCTCGAAGACGACGATGCGTCCGATCCATCGATGGATGAGGTTGTACGTGTCGAAGGAGATGCCCAGAGCCGCGATGAGCGGGTTGTTGCGGCCGGCCAGCAAGAAAAGCGGAACCATGTTCACCACGGCGAGGGTCCCAGTCCGTTTCACGGCATCGTCGTAGAAGGTTGCTTTGGTCCACTCGATGGTGATGGCGCACAGCGCAATGTTCATCACGAAGTAGCCTGCATTGAAAGATTAGCTACATGCGTGGCAGGATCCACGGACGTGTTCACAACGTACCAACAAGAAACAAAGTTTGCAGACGATTCGGTAAAGTGCCAACGTTGATGGCCGCCGACAGCTTGAACTCGCGGTTGTGTCGCTTCTTCAGCAGCGGAGCCGTGACAAGATACCGCTTGATCATCGCCCAATTCTCATGGGGGATGCTGAAATATCGTTGCTTGTTATCGCTACCACTGCTATGGGACAAGTTGGCCAGCTTCCGGATGTGCTGGAACAGGTGGATGAGCACGCGGTAAATGAATGTAAAGCCCACGACCGCGATCCATGTCCATGCACAGTATCTGACAATCTTCCAGTTCTCGTTCTCCACCAGAGTTTCCGCGGCAATCTGTTCAGGTGTCTGCGCTGGTGCCTCTGCGAGTGTCTGAGGAAGAAGGGCTGCGACCAGCGCCACGATTTCGAGTGTGTACATTTTATGGGACATCGTGAATATGTCGAAGGACGTCAAAAGAGGTATATCTTCGTCGTTATCGTGCGGAGGTATTGCAACCAGATGCTTCGAATCAAATCGATATCGTGAGGTTCGCGGGGGTGTTTTTATCTGCTAGGTCCAGCTAGAAGAACAGGTCGAGGATGTTTCTTGTACCGTCGAGGGCCGCGCGACGAGAAAGTCAACAATGAAAGGTGGAGTGAATGGTGTAGTGATTTCGTGCTCCCGAACAAGGGAGTTGTGAAGTGCCGCGCAGCAGCAACCGAAGAATGAGCCGTATGAAGCGAAGGTCGGGTGTCGAGTGCGTGAGGAACAAGGTCCCAGAGAAATGACAGAAAGGGCTCGTTCGAAGGGAGGAAGGACACCAGTGTCGTGTCGAGGGCCGAGTTGGGGGTAAGGAGCGTGTAGTCTGAATACGGAGGTGTCACGAGGCGATAATGACTGGCATCGACTCGAGTCGCAGATTCGAATGCCTGATGTGGCCGTGAGAGTCTCGACCTGGCCGCTGAAGAAACTTGGGGTGCTTCAGAAACGGACGCAGAGACGAAGCACGACCAAGGAAGATGTTGCTGGGCCGCGCCAGCAACAAGGTACGAGGTGTCGTGTGTCGGATCGTGCGATGGGACCGGCCAGAGCCCGTGCCGTGTATCGTGAACAAGCGAAGTTGGTTGGAACCCGCCAGTGACGAATGAGTTGCCCTTCGCCAAGCTCTTTTGACGCCGCAACAGGGCGAATCCGATGCTGATCCTGCGTCGTTTCAAGACGAAGCTAGCGAGAAACAATATGCTGCGTCCGAGTGGCGCGGCGGTTGGGCAGACTCAGGAGAGGTCGTGGGAGATGATGTCGATGGACTCGATGGAGGAGGAGAGGGAAAAGGAGGGACAATTGGCTGCCAGCAGATCCAAAATATGTTTGTTTTATGTGTTCGTCACGGCCATTGGAATCGTACAGATTCGAGCTCGAGCGTGGTGCAGCCAGAGGGGAACGGGGGCACAGCAGGAGGTGGTGTTGCGGTCGCACTACGGTGGTGCTTGGACAAATTCACGAACGGTACATGGATGTTTGGGCTGGGGTAGATGACGCGCCGGCAGCTAGCTGCATGGCCCTAATGGGGTCGATTGGCTGTCGAGTCGTCTTTACTCGGACAAGGTGAAACGCGCGCTTACATGGATTTCCAGGGGCTTCGACTATTGGTAGATCTTTGAATACATGTGTTCACCTACAATTACGGCACAGTAGGGACAACATGTACATCGCTCTACTGGTTTTGCTACTCGTGTCGTCAATGCTTGCACTCTTACTGATATATACATGTAGTTGCGCATTGTGAAACAGAGGTGGTCTAGAACCATTTGATCCTTCGAGAGTCGCATCCTTGGGAGATACAGACGGCTCACTTGTTGGAAAAATAAGGTAAGGATGCACACAGCACATGAACACAGACTCGTCGGATGCCTGTAGATTTGCTGTTCTTCGCTACGACCCATCCCTACCTTACATAATCGCCATTGAAGCCATGTTCTTGCCACGACTGTCTCCAGCTTGTGGGCAGTAGACCTATTGTGACTGTCGAGGCTCCCTGTTCACGAGTCGTTCTCCCGAGCGAAATAGAAAGCTCCCTTGTTCATGGTAAACTGATCGAGCTCGTCATCTGGTCGACAACAAATCTGTTTCAATCCGCACATCCTAGGGACAATGTGTTAAGACACAACCCCATGGACCTCGTACAAGCAAAGCTTGGTCGACTCGCATCACCAACAGCCAAGCCTGGAGGCATTGACATAGCCTGGTCAAAGAAGCCGAGTCATTCACGTGCTGCGCACTGCGTATGGACGCAAAGTCGATGCTTGATCCTGGCGAGTGAGCGGGCGAAGTGCGTGGTGGTCACCAGATCGCCAGAACTACTCTATGGTTGCGCAGCAGCAGTGACAACGACACAATTGACATGCCGGGCTGTGGAGGTGGTGGAACATTCACGAGTCGCTCAGGATGAGGAAAAGGTTCGTGACGAAGTAGTCAAAGAACTCTCTCTATCTGCACTCACGTCGCCAATCCCGCCGTGGCAGCTTCTAGGCCTTGCTCCCTCATGGCTTCCACGACGGATGGCGCGAGGATTTCCTTGCGAAACCGTTCTTGTTGCAGCAGCTCAAGAGCACGAAGGGTAGGACCTGGATATCTACACACAACTCTCGTCAGTTCATCCAAAGTGACAACCCGATGGCAATCCGGTAAGATGGGGTCAGCGCCATACAAGAGATACTTGAGATATGCCGGCTCCTTGAAGTATTGCAGATACTCGAGGTAGCGCACAAAGTCGTCGTCGTCGAGCAACTTCTGCGTGGCCAGATGTTGCAGGTAGTGTGGGTTGCCCAACATCTGCACGAACTAAATTGGGGTAATGCAAGATCAGCATGCGCATCGCAATTCGCAGTCCATACCGGTCGCCCACGATAATTCCATAGAGTCTATAGTTGTGCAGATGGACGACGGTGGATGAGAGATTGGAGACGGTTTGCATACCTCGAGCTCAATCTCGAACCTGGTGGAGCCGGCGAATTGGTTGATGTCGCGTGTCTTGGCGCCGTTGACCTGATTTCCCGCCATGGTGTGCGCGGAGGGGAAGGAAGAGGGGAGGGAGACTAGTTTGGGCACTGGAGGTGAGGTGTCGAGGCTCACTACTGTGGCTCAAGGTCTGGTTTGGTTCGGCGACAGTGCCTGTGGTTCACGATGTTCGTGGTGTGAGGTATATGGCTTGCAGTGGGCCACCCTTACGTATGTAGCTGTTGATGCACTGAGATGCTGTGTAAACATGCACCATCGTCCACGGTACAGCGCGAGAAAGAGGAGAGGTTTGGTAGAGCTTGGCATCGAGCGAGCGTTGGATCGCGTCTCGTGATCGGCCGCCACGACGCCGTCCAGATCGCCGACAAGGGGTAGCGATGTTCAACAATTCACCGAGGTCGTGATGCGCAATGCACTCATTCACTGCTACGATACGTGGTATATGGATGTTATTATTGTGTGGTTCATGTGCTATGAGACTCAGGTCTCATCATGGAACAGATGTTCGCCCGGAGTGGCTGACGATGGACAGTGGCCGTACAGTAGTGCCAGGCACCATGCATGAATAGGATCGAGTCCATATCAGAGCAGCCATGTGGTCGGATGCGCGTATATGGTACATCAGTATGTGAATGTCTGGCCCCAAGCAATGGCACCGCCAGCCGAGAGCCCAAGAATGTCACGACTCGAGCCAGACCATGATCGAGGCAGTCATCCGGCACTGCTGTCCCGTACAATCACATCACATGAATGGTGTTTGGTGCAACCAGGAATTGGCCATATGTACTGTAGCAAGGCAAGACAAGTGGAAGTCGACGAGATGTGCGTCCTTCACCTGTAAAAGAGAGAGACCTGGGCGTATCCACTCGGTCGATCGCATAATAACAGAACCTCAGTACATCTGTACCGACGCTGTTCTTCCATCGTTCTTCTTGCCTCGCCCCCCTGCGTCTTCTCCTTCTCTCTTTTCTTGCTCTTCTGTTTCAACATCCTCGACACCCCCATCCGGCCACCCTCCATCCTCACAACACTTCAGCAACACTCCCATCCTTCCGCAGAACAAGCACATATTCACCAGCATCCATCTTCGGCCTCGACTCCCCCTCGGCCGGCGGGTGACGTGGCTTGCGCGCGGACGTCGACGATCGATCAGGGTCCGGCAACACCAGTTCAGTTGGAGCAGCCCCCTGCTAAAACTAACTACCTGACCCGACCTAAATTCCACCCGCGGCGACGTCAATAACAAATCCATCATCCTGGCATCCCGCACTTTGACACCATCCTACCCGGTGTATACCTTACTCTTTCTCCGCATCCTTGCGACATCCATTACCCTTTGGACATTGCAATCCAAACACCACCATCACCTCTCCAACTGCCTACAGTCGACACACTATACGATCCAGGTCCCGCCAGTTTTGTCCTGAGACAGACCCACGTCACTCCGGCTATACTTCCAATTCCACCTCGAAACATCACTCGAAACATCACCGCATTTCCACATGGCTGCGCAACCCGTCGCGCTGGCGGTGCCAAGTACGTTCCCTATACCCTGTTTCACATCATCGCTTATCCGATAAGATGCCCGCAATAACATTCCACCCTCTCACAGACCGCCAGCCCTCGCCTGGTCTCGGGGCCAACCTCATGCACAACCCCAACCACCTCTCCCTGACGTTGAAGTCCAACAACCCTTTTCGCAATCGCACCTCGCCTGCGACTTCGCCGTCACCGCAGTACAACATCTTCCCACAGCACCGAGAGCAGCCCGCGCCGCAACCTGCACAGATGTCGCGCAATCCGTTTTTGGACAGCAGCGAAGTGACCACCTCACCGGTCGCCAATGTCGCAAGCAGCAGCAGCAGAAGCGCCGCCAACACGCCCAATGCCGCTGCGGTCTCATTTCCTGCAGATATCTTTGTACGTCGTCACCATGCACCTATCCGTGTCACAGAATCACTCTTGTACTCCAGCTTGCGATGAGAGCATTTCGACTGCTCGCTCGCTGGGGGAAGTACAACGATATTCTCTCTCCGCCCATCTCTACGCACTACCAAAGCCATGCAGCGCTTTCTAGCTTTTTGCGCACGGTTTGCTAACTATCCTCTGCTACAGGACGGTCTATCGCTGAACGACAAGCCTGCGCCTCCAAATGGTACGAGCTGCCTGCACCACAATCCGTGAGAATTATAACTGACACCTGGAACAGGCCCACCAGGAAGTGCTGGTAGAACCGGTCCACCACCGCGCGCAGGCACCATGCCCATTCGACCAGTGAACTCGAGCGAGCGACGTGAGCCTCGCCCACGCGATCCACGTGCACCGTCAAGCCCTGACAAGAGAGCGATGGGTCGTCCGCGTGGATTGTCGGAATCGTCTGTCATGGACAAGGACAAGCGCGATCGTCGAGAACGTGGACAACGACCCGAGCATCGCGAGCGCACAGAATCGGAGGAGCGCCGGAGGAGAGAGCGCCGTAAAGAGCGCGAGGAGAGACACAGACGCGAAAAGGAGAGGTCAGGAAAGGACAGGCCAAAGCGGCCGCAGGGACTGGACATTATCGACAAACTTGATGTGACGGGAGTATACGGGCAAGGACGTGAGTTTTGCTTTCAGTGTTGAAAACGTCCACCATACTGACCAAACTTCTAGTTTTCCACCACGACGGCCCATTCGATGCTTGCAACCCTCACCGCAATCGCAGAAATCACAAGGCTCCCATGCAAGCTTTCCCGGAAGGCTCAGCAAATATGGCTCTGGGAGGTTCCGGACCTGTACGCTCACATCTGGATCTGGACACATTCCACGGTCGTGGCGAGGAGGCCTTTACTGGATTCGCAGCCACTCGCAAAGCCAACACCACCAACATCATCAATCCGACCGATCGCACCGAGCAAGTGCATGGTGACGAAACTTATGGTCTGGGCACCTCGACTTTCCTTGATGGAGCACCTGCCCCGAGGAGCGCCATCCGTCGTGGCTCCGAAGAGGCAGCAGAGGCGAACAGTGGCATCTCGCGAAAGAAGTCGATTGCTCAACGATTCCGCGGCATGTCCAACCCTCGCCGCAACAATACCAACGAAACGCGAAGTCCCGATGCCCTCTATCGCTCCGCCAGTCCCCCAACATACCAAACCGCCAGCGCCGGAGGGCCGTCTCGCACCACCTACACCAAGGACAACGAGATCAACCCCTTCGACACCGACTACTCCGCCGCCTTTGACAAGAAAGGCACCCAGATCCGTATCGCCGAGCAGGAGCATCCCGCTAACATCGGCCGTCCGCGCGCGGCCAGCGCCTCCAAGAACGGCAATGGTTTGGTCCGGACCGTGACCAGCGACAGCGCGACCGGTCGTCCGAGCAGCAAGGAAGACGATGCGGGACCCAGTAGCAGCAGTGGTGGTGGATTTCTCAATCGCATGAAATCGCTCAAGGGGCCCCGTCGTGCCCGTACTGAGGGCCGTGAGACCTGATGAGAGTAAGGTGTTTGTCAACCTCACCTTGGTTGTTCAATTGGGAAGGCATAGTATCCAGGCCGACGGAAACTTGCATTACAAGGAAAGTCACGGGGAAGAATGAAGGCGAGGAAACATCACGAAACTAAAGGGCAGGGCTTCGAAGGCAGAGATTGGGAAAAATCTTCTTTTCCAGGTTATATCGTTTCGAAGAGCCGGCAGGAAAAACGGCATTTCCAGGCATCAAAAAACTCTGGCGGCGGAAGGTTAATTATGCCCCCAACGACAACCATTGCTTTCTCGGGTATGTTTTGGTATACCGAATAGACACCCAGCCTCTGGAAAGGGGTTCCATTGTTTCTTCTGTTAGGTTGCTTCTTTTGAATAGAGGAAAGAGAGGAAAGTTTCTTCCTCCCAAACATTACCCTTTTTGCCTATTGGTGGGAGAGGGGATGAAGAATAGAAGCGAGTGGAACAAATTCAAAAATCTATTTCATTGATGGGACTGGAATACCACATGTGTGTGAGGTGGTGTATATGCTCTTTTAAGTCGTGGCCTTGTAGTAATATTGCCGTTTACTATAGATCGATGAATCGAGGCACATGTACCCCTTACCTCCCAAGTTTACCGACATGTACACCAGGTGAGTTCCCTTTCCGTCCGGTGGATGGGTTGGAGGGGGAAGAGATTGTGTGTCCAGGTAGCATGTAGAGGGATAGGGATATACATGTATATGAACATGTACACGTACTCATGGATCGTGATCCCTCTATTACATACATGCAGGTACGACGAGGTAAATTGAGCTGAGGTGAGATGAGACGAGCTGAGCTAGGGGTAAGGTGGAACGGCTCAGTACATTATGGCTTCGTGTAGATATACGGTACATACCACCATGACACCAGATATCGAAGACCAAATCTTCAACGCAAGACATATCTGATCTAGCATCTGCACCTCGCTTCCGCCACCTAGGTAGGTAGGTAGGTAGGTAGCTGGTCCACTGGCCTGTCTCGACTGCGATCTGAACAGCCCATGCAATCTCTTCGTGACATTTCTCACGCTCATAATGCTCATATCGACCGGTTTCACTCTTCCGCTCTGTCGCTGTCTCCTCTGTTCTGTTTGCCGTTCTTCCAGGTTGCTTGGAATTGCGAGATAGCTTCAGGTGGGCGGTTGATAGGCGCTTGCGGTTTCACTGTTCTGGTGCCAAGAATGCAAGGGATAGTTCTTTTACCTCGTCGAGAAGGCGTTGGGGATGGCGTGTCTGGCTGTTGTGTTGCGGTAGTTGGTCGAATCTATCGCACGTCTGTTGGCACAGTAAGGCGCCATAATTCTCGGTCGTGTCGAAGTCAGCTTGTACGAAGATCCAGCGTTCTTGGGCTGGTCTGTTTCCTGCCAGACGCTTGAGTTACGTCCTGAACAGTTTCGGTCGTATGGTACAGCCGTCGAGGTTCACTCTAGGACAGTGTATGAAGACGCCGCCGGAGGGTACGCCCCAACTCTACTATGCAGGCACACCTTCTTGCTCCCAAGAGCACAGTCGTGACGCCCGATCAATTCTCGCGCCAGTCCTTCGAGCAGACTACACACCGGTAGAACGTCGTCATGGGTTCATCGGCACTGCGGATCTGGACCTGACGGAAGTACGCTGACGTTGAGTCGCAAGCTGGATTGTTGCAGCGGACTATATGGCATAACCAACAAGGATATGATTAGCTTTTGCCACGAGAAAGATGTAACTTGGGGGAGAGATCGCCAGGGGCATTGGAGGAAAAGCAAGCCCGAAACGACCAAAACGAGACAATGACGAGGAAGCTCGTGAGAGAAGAAGAGACTGACCTTCCGTCCGATCAACGTTCTTCCAGCTCTCGCTCCCACCCAGCACGTCCTCGATCTCCTTCAGCTTCATCGTTTTCCGCTCGTAGTAGCGCTTGTCCAGCAACATCTGATAGGGACAGGTGCGGCATTCGAAGCGGTTTTGTCCCGAGTGCTGTCGGGATTCAGAGGTCGTGTGGTGAGCAGGCAACGGGGTGACGATCAGCATGTTGCTACATTGCGGGCAGACTGGGGTGGATGTTAGGTTCTGAAGCAGTTGGATGGGTTGCGAAGCGGGCGGACTTACAGAGTAGCATTTTGGTTTCTTTGTGTCTTCTGGGAGAAGGTGACGAGCGAGAAATTATAGATAGCAGTGTACATTCCACAATGGTGTGTATGGCGAGTGTACTGTAGTACTGTATTGACACGTGAAAGCCGCCAAAATTTATCGACAGCTGATGCGACCCAGACCCACGACTCCACCAATGACGCAGCGCGGGACGGCGTCTCAGAAATCAGACCCGTCGACTGCAATTCATGTTGGTTCCCTTCCTTACATGCTCCATGCCAGTAACCGCGCGGCTAAGTTTCTATAGCGCTGATTTGACTGCTTGTCTCTTCTAAAGGTCTGCTTTCTGTCACGGTCGTTCTACTGTCCTTTCCACATCCTCCTCCACTACCCTCCAACACGCCCGCAACAATGGCCGACGAAGGCGCCTCCCCGCGCGAACTCCTCATGGAATCCTGTCGACGCAACAACACTTCCCTGCTCACCTCGCTGCTCTCATCCCCGCCCTTTTCCTCCTCCGACCCTGCCGCCATTGCGCACTTCCTCAACACCACGACCGACGCCCTAGGCAACAGCGCGCTGCACGTCGCGGCGCAGTACGGCGCATACGAGGTGCTGGATGTGATTCTCGATCAGGAAGGCGTGGAGATTGACGGCAAGGAGAAGCGGGACGGTGACACGTGTTTGCACAAGGCGGTGCGGTTCACAAATGAGGTGGGCGAGAAGCGGTGGGGTGAGGGGAATGCCGTGGTCGATATCTTGGTGGATGCGGGGTGTGATCCGCGGTGAGTTTGTTTGCTTGAGGTCTTGGGGCTTTGGATGCTATTCATTGGAAGTGTGTGAGGCTGATGCTGTGCAGGATACGGAACAAGGCCAAGCTACGGCCGGCAGATCTGGTCGATCCGAGGAATAAGGAGTTGCGGGGCATGTTGCAAAAAGCAGAGGCGACGATGGAGCTAGGAGGGGACGATGTGGTTTTGGAGGATGATGATACTGTGGATGGGCCGGGAAGTGAGAGTGATTGAGGAAAGGCATGGTTGAAGAAGCATGATTTCATCCATCCCGTGCATTGCTGGCAGGGCATTGAGACTTGCGACTCAGATCACCATCTCTGCGTGGCTTCCGCGTCCACAACATCAGCATGGGCGAAGCCGGTGCAAGGCACCACATGGAGGAGGCTTGTCCTCGCTCGGTACCATACATGTGTCTTACACACCATACGGAGGATTGCATCAGGCCGGAGTGGTTGAGTGAAGACCGATTTCCGCCAGTTCATTCATAAGCATCATGTCTCTATTCATCATTCATACAGCTCTTCATCTGCTTCATCATCGTCCTCTTCTTCTTCAATCTCTTTCCGGGACTTCCTCCCTCGTTTCTTGGGCTCAGGCAGTTCTGCACCACCCTTCTCCACCCTTTCTGCAACCCCTAGCGTCCTCTCCAGCCTTCGCTCCAAGTCTAATGTATCTTCCTCGTTCTCTTGCTCTCCGTACACTGTCCGCACCAAACTCTTGACGCCTTCATCTCCCACTTCCATCTTCCCTCGAGGTCCAATCGTCCAATATACATCTTCCTCCCCAGTACCCGTGCTTTCTTTCGTTCTCATAATATAGCCTTCTTTTTCCAACCTCTTCAATAGCTTTTCTGTCTTGCTAAGCTCGTTATCGACAAGCGGTGTGTTGTCCTGGATATTCAATCGTCTCAAATAACGTTCCATCTTGGCATCCGGCAGGGTACCGCCAGCGAGAGCGATGAGGGAAACGAGCAGCGTGCTGAGCGCTGTATATTTGCTTTCTTCCGCACTCGTTGGGACTGCAGATGGCGGTAGGATCTCAGGACTTCGAAACTGAGCTGGGAGGATGGAAACAAGGATCCACGAAGTCACTGTCTTGGATTGTGTAGACGTCTTCGCAGCAGCTACTCACGATCAGTCCGTTGCTCATACCCAATCATGCTTAGAAGATAAGGTCCTACCTCGCCGTTGCTGCAACGTCAGTTTGTCCCTCGCTGGCAGCTCGACCATTTCCATGCCAAACACGTTCCTCAATTGCATCTGTGCGTGGTTGAAGACCTGTTTGAACTTGCGACTTTCCGAGCCTAAGACTTTCTCTGCAATGTCTACTCTTCGAATTGGTCGCCGCTGGTATTCGCATGCGAGCGCTAATCTGACCATCTTCTTGACCATCTGGTCCTCACTGACATCCGCCTGTGTGACTTGTCCATCTTCGCCATAGCCATCGTTCTCTGGCGTTTCGTGACGTCGGCGTTGTGTGGCGGGCTCTGGAGAAGAAGCTTCTTCATCGTGATCGACTTCGTCATGCGACGGGCCAGAGCGCCGCTTGCGGGATGTGACTTGAGGCATTGATTCTGCTGTGAAAGCGTGTGGCAGTCGACTATACATGTATAGTGGCACGGCATTTTAGAGGGTAGGGTGACGCGATGCGCGTAGATAGAGTTTACAAGCGTGAAATCG
Source organism: Microcyclospora tardicrescens (assembly GCA_003012245.1). Lineage (NCBI taxonomy): Eukaryota > Fungi > Ascomycota > Dothideomycetes > Capnodiales > Microcyclospora > Microcyclospora tardicrescens. The sequence goes on from PXOE01000021.1 coordinate 42,517, forward strand.
CTGTTACTGAATCTCCTCAGTCGTCGTTCTGTCAGATCCCTTTGCAACTTCACTCCCATTACACGAACTCCAGACTCGATCCACTCTTCTGTGGCATGCTGTTTAGAGGACCAGTATGAAGATGCTTCACCTTCGATATTGAGAGACATAAGAGAGCAACAGTTAGGAAAGAACTTTCGAGTCGGCGACTGTTCGCCCGAGCGGCGTACGACTGTCCTGCAGCTCGGCATTTGCTTAGCAGCTTTGGTCGAGAGACCCTCTCATGACAGTAGGTACATATTGTAGGTAAAAGGCCGCCTTCGTGGATCATCCGCATTCTTTCTTTTGGTCTCGCTTCATCTGGCAATACTGCACTGCTCTGAGGTAACCCACGATCACAACGTTACCTAGACACCTATCCGGTGGCAAACTGAGCAAGATGGCCCCGCTCAATGTATGCATGGTGGGGACTGGCGAATACACGACAGGATTCGTGGGTGGAGGGATGAGTGGCAGTGACAAGAAGGTTGGTGTCGTTGGCCTCACACTATTCGACCTTCGGAGAAGAGGTAAATGTGGGAAATTGAGCATGGTTGGCACTTCGGGCAGCAAGTTTCCAGCCATTCGAGAGCATTTGGATAAGAACATCACGCAGGTGTACAATGGACTCGATACTGGATTCGACTCCTACCCAGGTAACGACGAACGGGATCCCGAAGCCTACAAGAAGGCGATTGATGCACTGTCTCCTGGGGATGCCATCACGATCTTCACTCCGGACACAACTCACTACCCAATCGCGCTGTATGCAATCCAACGCAAGATTCATGTGCTGATCACAAAGCCTGCTGTCAAGCTGCTGAAAGAGCACCAACATCTTCTTGAGGAGAGTCGAAAGCACAACGTCTTCGTCTATATCGAGCACCACAAGCGGTTTGATCCAGCTTATGCTGATGCACGGAATCGCGCCACAAGAGGCAATCTTGGCGAATTCAACTACTTTTATTCTTATATGTCACAACCCAAATCCCAACTAGAGACTTTCAAAGCCTGGGCTGGCAAGGACAGCGATATTTCGTACTACCTGAACAGCCATCATATCGATGTTTGTGAGAGCATGGTACCGTCATATCGTCCTGTCAAGGTCACGAGCAGTGCTTCCACTGGAGTCGCTACAGATCTAGGCTGTGTTGCAGAAACAGAGGACACGATCACGCTACTCGTGGATTGGGAGAAGAAAGATGGCTCAGGCAGAAGAGCCACTGGTGTATACACGGCGTCCTGGACCGCTCCCCAGAAAGCCGGCGTTCACTCCAACCAATACTTCCACTACATGGCCTCGAAGGGCGAAGTGCGTGTCAATCAGGCGAAGCGTGGGTACGATGTCACCGAGGACGAATCGGGCCTGACATGGTACAACCCTTTCTACATGAAGTATGCTCCTGACGAAGAAGGCAACTTCGCTGGGCAAGGGGGCTATGGTTATGTAAGTTTTGAAAAGTTCGTCGATGGATGTGTGGCACTGCGAGACGGCAAGGCTTCGTTGGACGATCTCGACAACAGAGGGTTACCGACCCTGAAGAACACAATGGCCACGGGTGCCATACTTGAGGCTGGAAGGATAAGTCTGGACGAGAAGAGGGCTGTGGAGATTGTGGAGAAGGATGGTGTCTGGAGCTTGAAGTGATTTTTCGTATATAACTCTCTACACACCGAACTTTGCTGAAGCAAGGTTGTAGACGCATGGAACAAGCTATACCTAGCTTTTGGAGGGAGGCTTTGATCCAACTGAGTGGCACGATGCTGATTTCCTACCGAAACGGTTCGCTTCCTAAGCGAGCACCACGACATACTGTGAGTTGGGTACCAATCGATTTAGAGTGGATTAGAACGCAGCAACCAATGGCTTGAACACTCGCAAGGTTTTGTCTCTTAGAAATGCACACTGCACTCATCGCCCAAGGACAGATTGCGCGGCTACCGATGAGACGCTGTCGTCTCTCCATATATTGTAGCTCGAGGGTGGCTGCGCTGGCACTGTTTCATGTGGAACCAACTGCATGCTGTAGTGTTGCTCGCGGAGGCGTGAATTGCGTGGCGAAGCTGGGGGCAAGCTAAGCCCCAGCTGCACACACCCACGCACCTTGAAGGTTATTTGGCAGTGCGACTGGCATATCGTTTGTGCGGTATACGTGAGGTTTACATGGACTTGTTTGCGTGCGAAAGTACTGACCTTGTTTTTGATCTTTATATTTCAGGTCATCGCCAGCAAACGCTGGCGGTCGTACTTGTACATCTGTCACTAGTAGCCTTACAGTAGCCTCATCCACGAAATTCCGCTTTCCGACCTCCATCCTCGCACACGACCACATCGAACTCCTGCGTTTTTGGTCCAACGAAGATGGAGGCGCTCGCAGGGTCACACCTCGCTCGGCTCGAGGCCTTTCGACAGTCGGACGCCGAGCGTGATCAGATGGTAGAAAACCTAATCAGAGATTATGAGCAGCTTCAATCGAAATATCAAGAAAAGTGTAGCGACTATGATAACGAGACACATTCCCGCCGCATGTGGCAAGCCAAGGCTCGTGAGGCTGACACTGCACTTACCAGTGTTCGACAAAGTTCGGTATGTACAGCCTGGAAAGATATAGCATAACTATACATCTGCTGACATCACGACAGAGCTCAAACGCCTTCGCTGTAGCAGTCATTGATGGCGATGGTGCTCTCTTCTTGGATGCGCTCTACGCCATGGGCAAGGACGGTGGCGCCGAGGCTGCTCAGTTGCTACATGATGAGCTCAGGGGTCAGTTGCGAAACCTATATCCGAACGACAATATTTCGAGCTGGAGCATTTATGTTACCATTGTTCTGAACATGCAAGGCTTAGCTTCTACACTGCATGCTCGAGGGCTTATTTCCCAACCGGCAGAGCTTGTTGCATTTACAAGAGCTTTCGGTCGAGCTCAATCGCTGTTCCAGATCATCGATGTCGGCAGTGGCAAAGAACGTGCGGATCACAAGGCTCGTGAAACCCTCAAGTTCTTTCTTCCCATCACTCAATGCAAGCATGGTAAGTATCCACGCCTTGGAAGTGATGGCTCGAAATCTATCAACTTACACGATATCAGTGTTCTTTGGACCGTGCAGTGATACTGGATATCTACCTGTACTAGAGCCTTACAAACGAGACAACACTGTAAACAACCGCTTGACGTTGATCGAGACCAGACCAGCAGAGCCTGGCTTTATTGAACTTGGCTTTAATCGTGTACGATGGCCAAACATCTTCAGATCTGATGATTTACCTAACAGACCTGGAATGCACGAGAGTGGGTCTAATGGGACACCATCAATCCTCGATCATGTGCCAGTCCGTATGAAGTCGAACTATGACGGAGCTCCAGCGCCATTTGTGAATCCTGCGTCGTATATCGCACCACGAGCTACCAGTCCTACGCAGTCTCTGGAGTCTACAGTCTCTGGCGCGCAAACTGGTCCTGCAGGCTACAGTCCCGCTCTGTCTAACTGGGCCACCGTTGGAAAAACTACAGGAAACAAGATCATCAGCGTTGCTTCCACAAAAGCAACGCCTCGAAAGTATGCCTACCTGAATGCCTATGACGACCGTCTAGATACTGTCCTCCCACAGCCCGAAAGAAGTGCGGAACAGCGACTGGCTGAGAAATATAGCAAGCATGGCAACCTTTGCAACAATTATCATCTGGGAGGAGACTGCAATGGAGACTTCTGCAACTACTGGCACGGTGAAGCCTTGACGAAGAGTGAGAAGCTTGCGCTTCTGCACAAAGCACGCTCCCTTGCCTGTCCTCAGAGATCATACTGCCGCAAGGTCGACTGCTATCTTGGACATCAATGCAAGTTTGGTAAAAAGTGCTACTTCGATGTGTGTCGCTTGAGACATTCTCATGATATCGATCCGGTAAGTAAGGTCTCGTGAGGATTACGAAGCGAATTGGCATACTGATGTGGTACCGCAGGAGCCAGCGAAGAAGTTGTACGAAGACGGCACGGAGGAATGGCTGTCAGCGTATCTTGAAAAGTACGGCAAATAGTTGCGCTAGCCTCTCAGACTACAACTTAGGACTTTAAAGTCAAGGTCGTGGCAGGGCATGAAGAAAGGCTGGATGGAAAGGTTCGGTGGGAAGTCTGCACATTAGTATTCTAAGAACAGCAGCATATGCTATGTATTTACGGATAGGAGGGGCTCTTCCAAGGGCTGATGCTGTACCCCTCCTGCAATGTCAATGTCTTTTTGGTTTGGGAGTGGGATATGCATGGTATGTATAGAGAATATGGAACATTGTTCGTGCTAAAGCTGAGTGATGTCCTCTCATACTTGGTACATCGTGATTTATGTTAAGCGAAGCTCGTTGCTGAGAAATGTTGATCAACCTTGAGACTGTGTAGTCGGTCTAAAGCAATGGCGACATTGGCGGGGCACAATTCACATGCAGTCATTTCAAGCTAAGTACGACATATGAGCGCAGCTCAGCAACTTCATCAGTATGCAATCGCTCAGGCGTCACTCTACTTTACGACTTTTACCTCAATCAATAACAAGATCAGCGACACTACTTCATAACGGAAACCCGGTCGTGACGAGGCACTTCACGGCAAGCGTGATGGTGAAGGACCCATTCAAGCCCGCGGCCAGAGTCGCTGGGCAACGACAAGATGTCTGGTGAGTGTTGTTCGAAGATAGCTTGATGAAACATCTGCTGAGACTATCCAAACAGGACCATTGTCAACGAAGCCGCCCAAGCATCGCCTGTGCAGCCCATTGTCAACATGGGCCAAGGCTTCTTCGGATACAACCCTCCCGACTTCATCCTGGATGCTGCGAAAGACGCAATTGGAAGAGTGGAATGCAATCAGTACTCGCCAACCAAGGTATATACAAATTTGGACGGTTATATCAATGCGCATAGCTAAGCGCTGTCAGTAGGGACGCCCACGACTGAAGAAAGCCATTGCCGATGCATACTCCCCTCTATTCGGACGAACAATCAATCCCGAGACAGAAGTCACGATCACGACAGGTGCGAATGAAGGCATGCTCTCTGCATTCATGGGATTCTTAGAGCAAGGCGACGAGGTCATTGTGTTCGAGCCGTTCTTCGACCAATACATCTCCAACATCGAAATGCCTGGTGGAAAGGTGGTATATGTGCCTCTGAACCCGCCAAAGGATGGCGCGACCAAGAACACTTCTGCTGGGGATTGGACGCTGGACCTGTCTGAGCTAGAACAGAAGATCACAGACCGCACCCGGATGATCGTCCTCAACAGCCCACATAACCCGGTGGGCAAAGTCTTCACCCGAGAGGAGTTGAAGGCCATTGGTGATTTGTGTGTAAAACACAACATCATCATTCTCTCCGACGAAGTCTACGACAGTCTATACTATACCCCATTCACGCGTGTCGCGACACTGTCTCCAGAGATCGAGAGACTCACCCTGACTGTTGGCAGTGCCGGCAAGAACTTTTGGGTGACTGGCTGGCGAGTTGGATATCTCATCGGGCAAGAACATCTTATCAAGTACGTGGCCGCAGCACATACTCGCATCTGCTACAGCTCCGTATCGCCTCTCCAGGAAGCTGTCGCGGTTGCCTTTGAGCAAGCCGACGCGAACAACTTCTGGGAACGAAGCAAAACAGAGATGAAGGCGAAGATGGATCGATTCAATGAGATCTGGAAGGAACTCGACCTACCGTACTCCGAGCCGCAGGGTGGGTACTTTGTGCTCGTCAACCTGAGCAAGGTCAAGCTGCCGGAGGATTACGATTTCCCACCACATGTGGCGAGTCGTCCACGGGACTTCAAGCTGAGTTGGTTTTGTATCAAGGAGCTAGGAGTGGCAGCCATTCCTCCTACAGAATTCTTCACTGATGCAAATGCGCATATTGTGGAGGACTGGTTGCGGTTTGCGGTATGCAAGAATGATGATGTGTTGGAGAGTGCGAAGGAGAGATTGAGAGGGCTGAAGAAGTATATCAAGTGAGTTGGTGATGTTGGTACCAGATAGACACTCGTAGACTTCCTTGCAATACTTCAATCCATGCTCTTCTTTTCCCATAGCCGCGCTTCCCGAGGGTATCATAAGTCCAACCGTCAAACGCCATCGCTAAACCGCAGGCTCGAACTCTTCTCTTGCAAATCATATCCTCATCGCTGCACCAGCGCTTCCACCCGGCCACCCGTCATTTCCAACACCTTCTGCACATCCTCCCGCATCTCCGGAATGCCACCCATCATCTCCCGCGCCAGCATATCTCGAAACTCGGCAAATGCGGCGCTCCGGCCAGCCATCTGCTGATTGTACCGCATGACCAGCTCGACGAACTCACGAGTGTAGATGTCGGGATTCCGGCTGCGTTCCACATACTGGATGATGTCCATCGGCAAATGTGTGGTGACGTCTTGTGCGGATTTAGCCAGGTCGACGAGATTGGCGACTAAAGACTTGATCTCGGCGCGCATCGAGGTGCTCGTCGAGGGGCCATTGTAGTCGTGCGCTTGCACCATGAGCAGGTAGAGGTTGGAGATGCAGGCGCGGAGAGATGAGTTTACGACAGACTCATCTGAAGATGACATCGTTCATGCACCGATATGGGGGAATAATGATTGGTACTTAATAAAGGGCGGGTCGTGGGTTTGATAGCACCAAAAGGCTTGGTCGGAGTTTGGCGCTGGGAAAGGTGTTTCTACACTGTGATGCCGACCATGACAATAAATGTCGATAGACGGCATTCGAAGTGACTTGGCTTATGTGTGCACGGACCACTCATACACTTCCACTTCACACGCGATCCGCTGTGGGTTGTACTATGAACATGGAGAGTTTAAATCGAAAACAATTATGAGCCATGCTGAACAGCGGCCGTCGCGGCATCAACGTCAGCCAAGCCGGATCGCGACATTATTGAAGTCTCCTTCCAAGCAAAGTCAAGAACAACGGACCTTGGAGAAAGGGTCGAAGTCAGCCAATGATGCGACCATCGCATACATCAAACGGACATTATGCCAGAAGTCCTCGAAGAAAGATTTTCTTGGAGGAGACGGACTGAGCAAGAAGTCTCTCGACGAACTCCTGCCTCCGCTGACCAGTTCCAACGACATCGATGTTCAGCTCTACGCCATCATTGCCGTCATTCTCAACCAAGTGGTGCAAAGCTGGTATAATCGGTTCACCCCTGACAGCGACTTCGTCGCTGAGATCGTGCAAATCATCGCTCACTGCTCACGGGGCTTAGAGGAGAGGCTGAGGCATGTCGATCTGGAGGCCTTTCTCCTGGACGAGCTTCCCGCCTTGGTCGATGCTCATCTTCTTGGTACGATCATGTCTGATGCAAGGGGTTGGCAGTCACACGAATCATACAGCTAATGAGCCCCGCAGCGGTCATGGTAGCTCGTGATGCCAGCAAGGTGCGGCACGAGTCGTCAACAGAGGATAGCCGATATAGGCTGATCTATCACTCCCTACGACCTCATCAAGCCATGACGCCGCCACCAACAGATGCGGCGTCTCGACTGGCCCAAGATGGGAATGAAGTGGCATGGTCTCGACTCACCGTCAACAACATCATCCCGCTAGTGCTACCCCCCGAGGATCTCCTCAACCCGTGTCTCGACGTCTTGGTCTCGGAGATCTTTTCGGAGTTGATCTTCCACAAGGCTCTTTGCGGCAAGGTCTCCGAGCCGTGGCTGCTGTGGGATGGAGTCACCAAGCTCATCTATACGTTACAGCCTAGCACACGACCTCCAACCAAGCCCACCTTATCCTCTCCTAGTCGCCTTGACAAATTTGGACTTCTCCCGTCGTCCAGTGGCGCCAGCGTTCAAGGCGTGCAAGGCACACGGGTTCGTAAGGTGGACGCTATTGGCAGTATCTTCTGGTCGATGGTGCAGTATGCGCTGCTTGCGTGGATGGTCCTACGGGCTTTAGTCACAGCTTTGATCCATGCTTCAGCTCTCCCATCGAGACATGGTGGCGTCGAGGGACGGAATCATGTCCAAAAAGCGGACCACTACCAAGTCAACGAGTCACAAACAGACTTTACGCAAACATCAGATGACATCCGGCCTATTCTGGGCATGTCAATATGGACGTGCATATGTCATTTGACATCGTTCACCCAACGAATGCCATGGCTGTCAGGCTTGCTATCTTTGTTGCAATGGTCATCCTTATATGGACCTGGACGAATATGCCGTACGAACGGATCTATTGACAGGTAAGCCGTGCAATTCTCTTTGTTCAAGGTTTATCCATGCTCGAACCACCTGGCCCTAGCATACATCCATGACATGACTGCTGGGCGAGGATCAACTACTACATGGCTATCGTCTATCATTCGCCAATGAACACCAGCCACTAGAGACTCGGTCGCATCAGACTGTGATCATCTGACGTCGGATTGTGCCAATGAACAACCACGGCCCGATAGACAACATATCGCTCTGAATCTAGCTTGGGAGCAGATCTACAACACTGTTCCTCTGGCGATAGTTCTGTGTCGTGTCCGAGGTTCATCATCTGCCTGCATTCGTCGTTTAGGTCACTGTTGGTCCTATTCGCCAACGACATTCTCCGTTGATAAACAGTCGGCAGGCGCACGACTTTTGGCACGCAGTGTATGACGATCAAAGCACTGGGTATCAACGCAACTTGCCCTGCGTCTACAATGCCCGGACCGCCATGCACTTCGGCGACAGGCTTCTCGGGTCGCACACGCGGATCGCATGGCATCTTTCCGATCGGCTTCGGCCCTGACCGCCCAGATCGATTGTTCAGGTCACTACAGCTTGACCAGCCGAGCCGAAGACCACCTCAAGGACCTCACTTCGTCCATACGCGATTGTGTTCGCTATTGTTAGGCAAATGTTACTGCCACGGTCGACACCTGAGGGACGGCAGCTCTGTCTTCCCGAACGCCGAATCTAGGTTTTCCATTCCCGGGATTCTGCTCATTGGGCTTGCACCAGTCACATCTGCCGGCGCCACATTCGTCCGTTCATTCGCCTGATCGCATGCACCAAGCAGCAAGCGAACAGCTCCAATGTCTCGATCCGGGCAATATCGAATCCATGAGAGTTACATGGTGCACGTGCAAAACGACGTCTGCCGCCTTCGCCCACTCTCGAGTGGCTTTCTTGCTTTTCCTCAACGCTCTCGAAAGTTTAGCTTCATCCCACCCCTGCGAGGAAGGCACCACTCTGTCGCAAACTTTCACGGCGTCTATCATGGATATCAGCCCCCACCCCTTCACTCTCACCGCTACAGGCCCCCCCTTCCTGCAAAACATCCACACACGACATGGGCATGCAAACTCTCGTGGCGCAACACTTTTCACTAACCAACACGTGCAATGGTTTCTACCCCACAGATTGATCTCGTACCACATCCATGCCGACCTGCTCAACCCTGCCCGACTGCCCTCGCTACTGCACGCAACTCGCACGGCGCTGTTTCCCAACAACGCGCTGGCGCCCGCGACCCCGGCACCCTCCAGCGCCGACATTCTGGCTATCAAGCACGAATGCGCGCGCGCCATCGTCGCCGCCTTGCCCCCGGCCGTCCGCCGCATCTTCTTCGCGACCTCCGACCACGTGCGCATGCAGCTCGATGTCGAGCACACCCTTGACCTGTTCGGCGACCAATACCTGAACAAGAATCTGCTGGTTGCGATTGTGGACGCTGTGGTGGCGAAACTGTTTCCGGAGCTACTGCTGCTCGATGAAGACCGAACATGACCGTCAGTATATGTATATGAATCATGTCCCCGAAACAAACACGTCACTTGCATCAGAATCGTCATCGTTGAGCGCGTAATGTGTAACTTGAGTCAAGATTCCATAGACGCCCTCAAGGAGCGAAATCGCATAGGGAACAAAAGGCTAGGTGTTTCCAATCGCCCTCTAGCTAAGCTACTTCCCCTTCCTCCCACCATCATTACATGATACGATGTCGACCAAAACGGCGAGAAAGAATATGAAACAAAAGCCAACGAAGAGAAACCAGTTGCAGAAATTCCACGCAATGATGCAACCTTGTTGTCTTTTCTTGCCGCGTGAGCAGCGCCCAATGTACCTCTTTCTTTCTACTTGTCTTTCTCTGCTCCAATTCTTCCATGACGTCGAAGGGATGCTGTGCAATCCTTCGGTCTCCAGACCCCCTTGTGAGTGATGCATTGATTCTCCGTCCAGGCTTGCGCCAATATACGCCGAGTACGCCCTTGAAAGATGAAACTAAGTAAAGCCCAGAAAAATTATCCAAAACATGCCGCGCCTGCTGATGTGATTGTGGTGGTGGTGAATAAGATGAAGATGTCAATACAATAGATGGTAGTTCCCGTGAGGGAGGTCGCCCTTCTCCTCCGTCCGCTTGCGCAATGTCGATGTACGAGGGTGCGACTGTAAACAGGTGCTCTAACGCGAAGAAGGGAAACAAGAACAGCTTGAAAAGCTGATTGCGAAGATGATTGAATGCCGAGATGGATGATATGTGTATAGTGTGGGCAGAAGGTGTGCCCAAATCGAGGCATGCCGCGCATTGTAGAGACGGGTGGTGGACGCTCCAGGACCGGGCTATACAATGGTCCTGGATGGCAGTCCAAAGTGGAGAGATATCGTGACGGGGCACCGGACATGCAGATTATATCCAAGTATGATGCGTCTCGGTCGCGTCGATGTATAATGTTCGGGATGTGTTCGCGTGGTAAGGTAGGTCGCGTTGTATATGACGATGCGCTCAATGACTGAGGCTGTCAGCTCGAGCATGCAGCCGCAGCTTCTCCATCAGCTTGCCAACGGCGATGCTCTCGTGCATATCGAGGAAGCCTTTCGGCTGCTGCTCGAAGAAGCTCAGCACGACTTCCATCGCACGCCGCGCTTCGTCAGGACTGGTTGCTGACGTGTTCGACGACGACAGGCCTGGTGTGGAGCCTCGTCTTCCCTCGGTGACGTGTGCTGGGAGAGGTGGAGGCCGCATGGTGATCTTGGGCGAGTACGTACACGTTCCGGTCATGTCGTCGGGCGCAATGCTCTCGTCTATGTTTGCCATCGTGTTTGACGACTCGGCCATAGGCGAGTCCAATCCATCAATGCCGTTGGTGATGTATTTGGGTGTGATAGGCTCAGCCCCCGATGCGCCAGCCATGTATGCATCTAGTTGCGGAAGTAACGGGAATGTCTGACTTCGGGGTCGGTACATGTTCGCGTTCATTGCAGAGTGAGATAGCCCGGTCCTGATACCCAGGGGAGGCACGAACTCGCCAGGTGCGGTCCCTGAATCTGGAGTATAGAATGGCGATGTCGGACTGAGTGGCCCTGGTGAGAATGTTGATTGCGTTGCGTCGGTGTGAAAAGCGCTATTCAAGGACGACACACTTTGCGATGCGAGTGATCCGTGTCTTGTCCATTCGATGTACGCTTCCGACTGATCTTCGTGCTTCAGATTCTCGCGAGACTTGGAGTTTTGTAAATCAGTAGGTGAAGGAGAGCCACGGCCGTCCGCAGAGTTGGGCGAGCGGTCGTTCGGGGTATGTGATGATGAAGCAATCAACGAAGCGGTGTCAGGTTCGCTGGGCAGGAGCGAGCCTTTCCGTGATCGAGCACCCATCAAATTGTTCTTGAGCTTGAACTTTTCAATCCAGCTTGAACTCAGCGCAGGATGCGTTTCAGGACTCGTAGTGGTCGCAAGGAATGCGCGCGCTTTGTCTTGTATTAGGTCATCTGTCAAAGGAAGACCTCGTTTCTCCTGTTGAATGGGTCAACAAGCTGTATCAATGATGCGTCTCATCGGAGTGAACCCACCTGATTCTTGGCCCACACTGCAAGCGCACGTTCAATGTCAGGTGATCGACCTTTGGCGCGTTTGATGGGTGAGCGACTGCCATCATCCTGGACGAGGTACTTCTCCTTTTGTCGCAAGACTTTGGATACCGTACTGTAATGGTGTCAGCCCACGATCACAATCATTGTGATTGTCTACAAGACTGACCTTCGTTCAACCCCAAATATAGCTATAGAAATCAGCATGAATCTTAGAAAGGTCTGTCAAGCGGCTCACCTCCGATTTCCGTTTGTTTGCTGTTGGGATGTTGCTCCGCATACTGACACATTCGTTTCCGATCCTGATCGGTCAAGGTCTTGCGAGGCGTCGTTGTTGATGTACTTGTTGTGGTCGACCGTGATGAAGTGGCTGACACCGGGGTCTGTGATGTGCCAGCCGACATGGGTTGGACTGGCTGGACTGGTTGCAAGTACATGGGTTGATATGAGCTTTGATAGACCGGTGGGGGATGCGTCTGGTGGGAGCTGTTCAACATCGAAGGCCATTGCGGCATCACCAATGGCTGGAGTTGCTGATGCATCGGTCTCTGAGAAGTGGCGGCATGACTGCTGAACGCACTGGAATCCATGCTGCCGAAGTGGAACCCACTCCATTCCTGGGCCGGCGTGTTGTGATGGCTGTGCGGGTAGACGTGCGGACCGGATCCCCACGATGATGGGATGGGTGGCGAGGATTGATACACGCCGTGGTTGCGTTCATCGTCCGCCATGGTGGCCCTCCTTTGCCTCCGCCAAGAGCGCTACCCGGGTGAGGTTCCAGATAAGTGAGAAGGATAAGTAGGCGGGAGGCGACCAGCAATGGATAGCTTGACGCCTATGGCGGCACAATCAGGCACCGGCAATGCACCTGAGACGCGAGGAAACGCAGCATGCGAGCGTATATGGGGGCAGCGGTCGATGCGAGGGGCATAGTGTTGCTTTATTACCCGAGCTCCAAAGACGAAGTGTAAAAGATGGGTGGTGTGCCTCTAAGCCGCTGGAAATGAGCGGAGGGGACCGCAGGGACGATACAGTACAAGCATGCGGCGGGTGCGGAGAGGGAAGTACATGGTTATAGCTGGTGGGCGGGAGTGCGAGTACGGAAGCAGTAAGAAGCACTGTTGAATCGACGGCCGGTACGGCTCGCTGGGCAGGAGGATAAAGCAAAGAGAGTTCCACATGTCGTCGAACTCTGTGAGCGAGCACGGCAAGTGTCTGGTGTCAAGTCCAGTCCAGGTCGCTGCTGGGAAATGCCCCTGGTCGACCGTTGGCCCGAGCATCAAAAGGCAGGCCTGGGACGTCGTCCGAGGCAGAATCGAAGCACGAATGAACGACAACGGCCCAACTCCCCAAAAGAACGACTAGCCTCATCAATACGTGTAATCATCCTCGAGGACGATGGATCAGGGAGTCGTTGCGCAAAGCCCTGGCACGTTACGTCTCGCATGCGGCGCAAATAAGGACCGACGATGCCGTCGGGGGGATGAGGATCGGATTGTACTGTACCACCAGTGCACCACCACCATCCCCGTACGACCATCCTGTCACGGCAGACGCACGATTCGAAGCCAGAAGTGATTAGCCTGCGAACACAGCAGGGTCGTCGCCCTAGCGAATTGGCACCGCTTCCGTCTGCCAGACCGCATACGTTGACGCTAGGGTAGCCTCCAATGACGATCAGAAGCGCGTATCCTGTATGGCGATTGCGTCGATGCTGGGATCCTCGGATGTCCACCAGCTCCTACGCGATCAAATGTCCGAGTCGGGCCATCGCGAGTCGTTGTCCAGTCGCCGAATGCATCCCGATCATATCGAGAGTGGAGAAGATAGCTAGCAGGCCCGTCTCGACTCTGGCCTGCCCATGGCGGCATCTGGCATGTCGTTCAAGGAACCTTTGCGCCGCCACCGGGTAGCCAGACCCAACACGGTAGAGGAACAGCGTCTTATCGTTTCCCGAAGGGAGTGTCAGAAGTGGGGGACAGGAAAAATACGTCTCGATCCCCCGGCCATGATTGGCCATTGATAACCAAAATCTCACCAATCAATACACTGGATCCTCCACACGGTAAGCGAGCTGGCCAAGTTGGGGCAAAAGAATAAAAGGGGATCGACAGGATGTGGCAGACCAGACGACCTGGGGCCGACGCTTGGACAGCGAAACACCAGGCTCGAAGGCTGAAACCCTTTGGGCTGGTCGGACTTCACCCCCCCATGTCGTTGCTGCTCGCCATGCGCCATGAGAGCCCGCATCTGGACAGAAGGATTCGCACGACAAATGACTGGACGGGTGGTGGAGGGCAGTGTGGAGGTGCTGCTGCAAACAACACAGAGACCGCCATCCCATCCAGCTCTGCACATACATAGTCTACTGTACCTCGATATGCACGAGACTACGCATGATCGGTGTCAGTGCGGTCCACACCAAAAGGTGGCCGCATGAGCTTGGCCGGCCTCTGCATGGCGATGTCGCCTACCGTCTCACCCTATTGTCGCTTGAGCTCGTGTCCTACCGCCTTGTCGTCTGTTCTGCATGATCTGTCGGTCACGGGCAAGCTGAGAGGCACTACCGGACCCCGGCGCTGACGCCATGCACCACGATTCCCTCGGCACTTGATGTGTAGCATCTCTTCCCCGAGATGATATTGTTACAATCATCGACTGATGGACAGCGCAGGGACAGTGACAGTGCAGCACAGCATTCAACATCGTTGGTACGCTTGCGCCGGCAGTCGCCATTCGGCAAACACACAATAAGGTAGTGTTCAGCAGCCGAACGCAGAGCGGAAGCCCGGCCACTCTCGGGCACGAAAGTTAAAGCGGCCTGTACATGTTGCATGCAGCTTTCCCTACGTCCATCTGCAGGAATCCTAGGTCGCGGCATCCCACAGATCCAATGACAATAAAGGGCCCACACCTACTCTATGCGCAGTGCACGAACGCTGAGCAGAACCCATGCAGGATGGAACTTTATGATGGGGGCTGCGGTTCCCGTTCCTCTCGCATTGGACCGTTTGAGAAATATGACAATCACTGTTCGCAGGCACGAGGCTGCGCTACTGACAAGCGATGGAAGGTGGCTACGATGGGTTTCTAGTGCTCCGACAGACATGATATGCATGCAGCAAAGCACAGATCGCTACCCTTTGTCTACAGTCGATCGCAAGCACGAAGGATTTATCGGCCAATCGAGGCGGCGCTCAGCGTCGTCGGACGACAAAAGGCTCGGGTTTGTCTGCAGTGAATACGAGATCGTGCAGGTCAACGCATCTATCGGCGCCGTGAAGCATCGCAAACCCGAGCTCCCAGTAACTTGTGGGACTAGCAGACTCCTGCCCTGTGAGGTTGCATGTTGTTCGCGGCTTTCGCCAGAGATCCCTGTCCCAAAAGGTCATGTGCCTCGAGCAGCAATACGTGTCTGTCATCTGAGAGCAGATCCATTCCAACTTCACTTCCTCCACGCAGCCCTGCAGCCGACATCTGCTCGTATCAGCGTACAGCTCCACTCGAAGTAGCAAAAGATGCGCAGCCATCATTGTGCTTTTACGCAGCTTGCCTGTTCTGATGGTATTTGCCGAAGACTTCATCGGAGGCTTCCCGCGTATAATCAACTGGTCAGGTCAATTTCGCCGAGCATGCTCGACACCCTTCCTGACGTGCATGTCTGCATGACATCAGTAATGCAGTGGTTCGCAGTGCTCGTGCACTGGTGAAGTGCCCTCTGCAGATGCTTTGTTCCATTCTGCAAGCAGTAGATGGCGGTGCTGCTCGGCTGCGGTTGTCCCGTACTATGCCGTTGTACGTTTCGCTTCAAACGCAACTCCAGCCACGTCTTGCTTGGATGTTGACATATGTATTCGCATCAAAAAACAACCTGTACGGGGTCTCCTTCGCTACGATCGACAGAACACGTACACCAACCATAGTCGCCATCATAGCCCAGCCTTGCTCATCCATTGTATGTCTTGTGTGATTACAGGTAGGTAAGCATGCATCGTTGCTGACCGCCGAAGCGCCTTTTCTGCTTCATGAACGATCTAGAGCTTCCGTGGCGTGCGCGGCAGGCTGCGAACCTCAACCGCACCACTTCGATCCCTCCAGTACAGTATCTCTTTGCGGACCGCATCCTTGCGTACTGTACTTACTGTATTAACGTCTCAAGCCGGACGTTGGCAGATTGCAACTTTGGCGTTTCATATGAGTAGCGTACATCAAACCTCCCGTCCAGCTGAATGCGACATGGTGTAACGGCTGCGATGTCTCACCTTGCAACAATTGCCTTCAGCGGCCATATCGCGCCATTAGCCTTAAACAGTGCTTGGACGCTGGGAGAACGGATGTCTGAGCCTAACGGCTTTGTCCGGGGTCACAGCTCGACTAATTTCTCATGAGCTTGGAGATCGAGACATAACGTCTTCCAAGCCGGATGACAGGTGGGGAAACTGGTTTACTGTTCAATCTAAACGCAAAACCCTGTTACAGAAACGCTACGAGGTGGCAGAATGAACTCTTACCGTCGAGCGAAGTCAGTTTCGCGCTTCTTTTCAGCCGACAAATAGGCCCATGAGTGAAGTATCATCTCATACTTCCCCTCAGCCTTCCCTCAACCATGGTGTACCTCCCGCTTCGTTGTCTCGTATATCTGACGGCACCAAAGGTACAGTCTGTGAGCACGTCTCGGATATCTCAGATCTTCGCCAGTGTTGGGGGGCATTCCAGGTCCCAGACGCTTATCCCCCATGTCCGACCAACCTCATACACGTCAAGAATTGGCGCGGTGTATCGGCTGGGTAACTCTGCTTGATCCCCGAGCATGGTAAACATTGCCGAACGGTCAACAGAGCGCCCTGCGTGCACAGACTGAGCATCAGAAGCTGGGACATGAACCCGAACAAGGGTTGTCGTATGCTTGATCTGGCCATTGCATTCGAGCAGGCACCAACCTGTTGTGCTAGCCGACGCTGAATGCTAAAGAAGCCTTGTAATAGGGCGAGTTTCACGACGCGAGTACGGACCTACTGCACCACATGTGCATCGTAGCTGCGGTGAGAACCACACCGGAATCACAAAGTCATCTTCGACTGGGATGTCCAGGTAACCTGCGCGTCCAAATATCACTTATGTTACGACGAACGCATCAAGGGCAATGTACAATGGTAAGTCTGAGGTAGCTTCAAGTCAACATGGGGACCATATTCCACTTCTCTTGGAGCAGCAAGAGATCCAAAACACCTGAAGACATCATCGTCGCTCCACGGTGAGTCCACGCAACACCGTAACCTCGGTCTCAGCCCTGGCCAGTTTGAGCTTCAGCTCGTCGCGCTCTCGGGTCATGTTCGCCAATGCTTCCTCCAGCTCCGCGACACGATCGACCTTTCGTTGCCGGTACCGCCGCGCAGCTTCAGTGTTGCGGTCACGCTTTCGCTTGCGATGATCCCCGCTCCTCTCGGAGCTGGAATCGAGCGGCGAGAGCGATGCTGAAGTTGTGGCGGGTGCGGATCCTGTGACGACAGGCGCGGACTGCAGTGTGGCGGAGGACTGGGAGGCCTCTTGGGCAAAGCTCAGAGGCTCGAGCCCGAACAAAGCAAGATCTTCCTGCGACGTCGTGGCCGCCATCTCGTCAATCATCGAGTCGCGCGCCGCTGCTGCACCCGGTGTTGCGAACACCCACTGGCTGTCTCTGGCGCCCATGCCAGTCATAGCATCTAAGCTATCCATCAATGCAAAGTCCAAGAAATCAAAGGAGTCCTGCCCCTGCTGCTGCTGCTGCTGCTGCTGCAGTGGCGAGAAGTCCCAACCCGCGTGGCCAGATGCTGGCGCCGAACAGGACGTCACCGCCGCCGAAGAAGAAGTCGCAGCAACAGAAGGGGACGAAGAAGAAGAAACGAACGCTGGGTCCAAATGCTGTCCAGTCGCCTGATCTGATGACGACGGTAGCGGCGGAGCAGGATGCTGAAGCTCAAGCTCGCGCAAGAACTCTCTACCGAACAAGTCGGCCAGCGGACTGCACGGCGTAGCGACCGGAGGCCCGCTGGCGGTACACAACCACGTGGGAGACGGCGGTGCACATGGTTGCAGGGGATGAGCGGCCTCTCAGTGAGGCCGCAGGGGCTCTTGGGTATTCAAGAAGGGAGGAGGTCGAGAGGGATCGACACGGAGGTGGTCGTGCTTGTGTGTAGTCCGGAGTACCCTAGAAGGAAGAGCCGGCAGAAGGAGAAAGAGGAGGAGCGGCCAAGGCGAGGAGTGAGTGAGCGAGGATGAGTGAATCAGACTCTTTCGAAGCAACTGGGGAAGGGGAATGAGTATATATGTATCCCGCCAGGAAATCGAACTTTAACGTCCTGCTTATCTCGTATATGATGGCCAAGGGAACCTTACAGATCTGGTTCAGCCGGAACAATAATGAAGAGAATTCGCATCAGCCCGCAAGGAAGCGGATGCTTTTCTCTCCAATGGCTGCGTACATGCGGGCTGGAGACTTTAGGGCAGCGGTGACGGCTTATGAGTCATTCTGAGTCGTTGCAGATCTGGAACTTCGACTTGCGAAGTAGAGACATACATGTACACGCTTAGAAGGGCACAGCAGTATCCGAGTAACGGGAGGCTTGTGCAGTAGTGTGCCTGCCAGGTTGAACCCGAGGATATAGGTGAGTCACCACAGATCAGGTCTCAATGGCATGAGGATGTGTATGGTGGTGCGAGCTAGATTTAAGCTTATTCGAGATGAGAAGCAAATTGACATGGAATCTATGTGCTTTTATGTATTTCGCGAGTGCATTGGAGTGCGTGTGAAATGCAAGCACAAGGGACATATTTGTATGTACAGAACAGATTCGGGATTATATATGTATGTACAAAGAGGTTCCTTCTGTCTGCGTGCCAATTCTCATGAAACCCTCGTAGGGGCAGCGAAGAATTTATCGTCATCTCATCATCAAACTAACATGTAAAGCAACTTTGCAATGGACTGTTGTGGTGGTCATTTCTCATGCACGACAGTGTACGGCGTGACGCCCAGCACGTGTGAACCGACGTTCTCGATTCTGCCGTCGAAGTATTTCTGGACCGGTGGGGCGCAGGTTTTGGCCAAGCGGCAGAAGTTGGAGAAGAAGCCGTCGACGTTTGACTTGTTTGCGGACGTAACAACTTCGTCGTCGATACGGCGATGGGCAGCAGGCATGCTCAGAGTGTGGATCGTGATCTGAACATTGCGGACCACAGGATCGAGGTGTGCTTGCACATCGGACATCTTGACGCAGTACAGTGGAATTTCGGCTTTGATCTTGTCAATCAAGTTGGACTCGGAATGGTGGTTCGACTGCCGGGGACTCAGCCCTAATGGGCTCTGGTCGCATAACGTTGTCAACACTCGGTGCACAATGATGTCCTCCATAGCAGCGAAATCTGACGAGATGGTCCAGCCATGTGACAGCGTGCGTTCGAAGCCTGGTGTGTCGCGCGGCACCAACAAGTCAATGCCACGTTTGCCTAGCAGTGCCGCAACCTGGATGTTAAGGACCCAGTGTTCGACAGGAAGTGAAGCAGACGCTGTCGGGGTTTGGCGAATCGAGACAAGTGGTGTGAAGCGCTTCAACAAGAAGACATTGTCTCGCTTTACCATGGCTTGCGTGCTCGGGTGCTTGTATGTGAAGTCTGAGGTAGGGTCCAGAACAAGAGCAAGTGATCCAGGCAACGCCTCGAGGCATCGTTCGCGCAAGCGACGCCAGCTCTCATTTAGCTGTGTTTCACGTTGCGCAAGCTCCTCTGCCATTGCTCTTTGAGCCTCAGCAAACCTTGCCGCCTCCTCTGCCTCTTCCTGGTTACGACGGTCTACTTCTGCCTTGCGTTCCTCCTCGACTCGCCGCAGTTCTTCTGTCTTGCGGGCATCTTCGAGTGCCTGCTTCGCTTTTGCATCTTCTGCCTCTCTTTTATTTTCTTGCTCCTCCCGTTCTCGCGCTTCCGCAGTCGAGGACCTTGCCTTTCCCTCCTTGCTTTCCTCCTCGGGCAGAGCTTCGTTCATCTCAACATCGGCGACCTTCTCCTCCAACACTGCAGGCAGAGGTGTATCGGTCTGTGCATGAGAACTTGAAGAACGTCCCCGACTTTTGGGAGAGATTTCAGGAGGCTGCGAGCTGGATTTGCTGCTGCGTGAGCGACCGACTCCGGATCCACGTCGTTGAGCAGGGCTCTTGGGAGGTGCCATGATAGGGGCAGCTTCCTTTCCTGACTCTTCAGCCACATCCTGGATTGCGTCCATGCCAGAGGTGGAGTCGTCAGAATCTGAGTCGGATAAAGCTTTTCCATTCGCGGCACGCATATCTTTCCTGGACAGCAAACGTCGACCAATCTTACGTTTAGGTATTGCAGATTCTTGGTTATTGCTGTCCTCATCGTCATCCTGCTGTTTGAACCGACGCTTTACTTGATCTCGTTTCGAAATCGGACTGCTACTGCGTCGGCCTAGAGTAGCTGCTTGCTGGTCGTATAATCGTTGCAGCAGCTCCTTTTCTTTCGCACAGTTCGGTCCATTACGTTCTTCTGCCAGCTCAGGCCAAGTTTTGCCTGCCCTGTTCCTATACATGGGGTTGAATTGTCCCAGCTGCGTAAGAAGCTTGAGCATATCAAAGTGCGAAGAACCTAGCACCGCAGCAACTGGCTTCTCCGGTTTCTGGAATGCCTTTTTGTCGGTAATTTCAGCAAGCAACATGTTAACCAAATATTCATCGCCAGTCCTTGCAGCAGCGGCCACGAGAGCATTATCAACTGGAACGCGCGCGTCCAGAAATTCCCGAACACCATTACGATCATTAATCGTGACAAGCTTCAATAGATTTTCATACGAACGCGCCATGAAATGAAGTTCCTTGTTAGGGCCTCCAGCGTGACGCGCCTCCTCCTCCTGCTCTCTCCGTCGTTTAGCATCGTCGCTGTTCCAGCTGCCGATCGCTTCGCGCAAAACCGCCCGAATGCCATCAGCATCGTCCGTGTCGTCCGTCACCACGTCCAAAGCTTGCTGGCCCTTGAGGTTTTGGCGAAGCGGATCTACTCCGGACTCCAGCAAGATCTTGACGACTTCGAGATGACCATTCTCCGCGGCATCAATCAACGGGGTATCCTTGTCCACGTTCGCGCAGTCGATCTGGCACCCTTGCTCGATCAGATATCGGACGACCTCGTCATTGCCATTGAGCGCAGCGATTTGCAGAGGCTTGTTTCCAGCGAATTCGGCCAGCTCCAGTTGGTCAGCATCCTTTTCTCGCCACTCTTTCACCATGTCCAAATCACCATCCTCGCAAGCTTCTGCGAGTCGTGTAAAACCATACTTATTGACATGACGCTTATGTTCTCTACCAGGGGGTCTTCCAGGGGTCGATGTCGCTCTTCCGATTCCCCGCTGCGGCCGTCGATGCTCGCTGTGCCCGTGAGATGTTGTTTCTGAAGAGCCATCGGATTCCTCCCATCCGTTTCTTGAAGATTTTGATTCGCGAGCTGGCATTTGCGTGGCTGCCCTTCGCTTCCTGTTGTAAGCGTCTGAAGCTCCCTCCACAAGGGTTGATTGCATTGACACAGCACGCTTGTGATTATGTGTCGGTGGAGATTGTGACGTTTCTCCCTTCAAAGGCACTTCTTCTGAGTGCAGACCTCGAAGCCTTCGTGAGGAAGGGTGTGCGCTTAGTCTCTTGTTTGGAAGGCTGACAGAAGAAGCGCGGTGTTTTCTCTTCCGTGGGTTCGATTGCAATCGGCCAGGCTGTTCAGACAAGGCACGCGACCTGGACGACTCCCTCGAAGACGCAGCCGAGGGTGATGATCCAGGTGAGCTCAAGGAACCGCTGCTGTTTTCTTTGTCGCTTTCGTTATCCATCTGCTCTGCTAGCCTGTGCTTCTTGTCGCTGAAAGCCGAATGCTCGACATCTGTCATCTCCACACTGCGCATCGGCGAAGCATGGGAATCCGTGGTGTCCTCGTCGTCCTCTCCTGGAACGGGTAAACTTCCTATGCGGCTCTTTGCAGGTTTGTCATTCTTGAGCGTTGCATTTGCCCTTGCCGCCTCTTTCTTCTTGACAGGGCTATCAATAAGTGTCTCGGCTTCGGAAGATCCGTCATCTTCCCCGTTCACAACATTTTCCGCTTTGATCTGACCAGATTTTACATTTGGTCCATGGGCAGAAGTGTCGTCTACGGGATGTTCAGGCAGGTCCGTCAATGAGCTTTTACTTGGGTGATGCCCATTGGTTTCTGTCCCGTCACTGCTGTCTTTCTGCTCGATCTTGTCCACACCGGTAGCCTGAGAAAGAATCGGCGGATCTGGTGACCTGCTACCATTCATACCGTAGCCTCAAGAACGCCGGTCGCATGCTTTGGCGCAGCAGGAAAGTCCGCTATGGATGTTGAGGCCAAGAAAGCAAGCTCGAATATTCCTGTTACCACGCAAGGGTAAACTTGAACGATAGAGACAGGTCAGAATAGCTGGATATCGTGAAAGGCGAGTCGTGATGCTGGTGCTCTATTATTGTTTTTGTTGTTGCTGGTGGAGGTAGAGAGGACGGATCTGTGTGATGCGAAGAGAACGCAAGGGCGAGTGATCCGTGCGCAGATTAGGCCGAGCTAAGGACGGAAGAAGCCCAGCGCAATCCGCTCCCATGACGAATGAGAGTGGTCGGCATCAAGCCACACCAGTCCGACTGTTCTGAGGAGAACTTCGCGATCTTGGCGAGACTGGTCGCGCTCATTATAGGGAAGATGAGTTGAGACGAAAGAAACAATGCCGGAGCAGTGTAACAGTACACCAACGGATCATATTTACGACAGCTAGCTTCGCTGTAGTTACATGTGTCACAGCTGAGATTGCCCTACGAAAGCCTCGATTGTGCACGCCTGGCTCGGTACATGCATATAGAAATTGCGACCATTTCGGGTTCAAAACCAGTCAGGCCATAGGCATTGAATCGCGACCACATCTATATGTATGTACGACTGGTATTTGCAACTTTGTATGGAGTACCGGATATACATATACATTACATGATGCATATTACAGATTCGGACATGGTGTATGTGGACCGAGACGACTACATGTAACATCGAAGCTCACGATCAAGTCACGTGATACACATGATGCGGCAGGTTTCCGCTCCACGCACTGCGAAAATCAGTTGCTCGAATTCCTGTCTCTTGGATAGTCGACTTGGATTCGCACGGTAAATCATCTCGACAAACCGACATCACCGCAATCATGTCTCAACAGGCTCTCAACAAGATCGCTGCCAACAGCCCTTCGCGCTCGAAGCCCTCCGAGATCGAGACCAACATCGCGACCGCTCTCTATGAGCTCGAGACCAACATTCCCGACATGAGGAGTGCTCTCAGGCCTCTCCAATTCGTGTCTGCACGCGAGGTAAGATGATCGACACAACCTTCATCGGCGTAGACCGGTCAAGAGATTCATGGAAATTGTCACCAAAATTATCAATGTTGTCGGTCGGATGGGTACAAGATGCATGAGGCACACAACCTACACACATACCATACTCGAAGAGGCGGTGGGCACTGGGCAGCTTTTCGCTGACACCAGGATTCTTATAGATTGAGGTTGGCCACGGCAGGAAAGCCATTGTTATCTTCGTTCCCGTTCCTCTCCTTCAAGGATGGCACCGATCTCAGCAACGGTCAGTTCAATCGCAATTCCTCCTCATCGTCCAGCCATCACTAACGAACTCTCAGCCTCACGCGCGAGCTTGAGAAGAAGTTTTCCGACCGCCACGTGCTGATCATCGCCTCTCGCCGCATCTTGCCGCGCCCCAAGCGTAGCAACCGCTCTCGCACATCGCAAACTCAGAAGCGTCCTCGTTCGCGCACCTTGACTGCCGTCCACGACGCCATCCTTGCCGACCTCGTATACCCTGTCGAGATTGTTGGCAAGCGTATCCGCACCAAGGAGGACAACAGCAAGATCCTGAAGGTCATTCTTGATGAGAAGGAGCGTGGTGGTGTGGACTACAGACTCGACACCTACAGCGAGGTCTACAAGCGTCTGACCGGCAAGGGTGTGAACTTCGAGTTCCCCCAGAGCGGTGGCGAGTTCTAGATACCACTCTGTGTAAAAGTCATCTGTGTTGGGCGCATGAGCAAGGTTCATAGTAGCGGCGTTATGCTGAGTGAATGACATGGCCGATGCCGCGTGGGATTTACTTAGAGATGAGTGACAGGGCAAACATGGCTCTTATCACGTAACGATCAACTTCTACCTCAACACTTCCGTTGCTTGCGAATTCCCTTGCTCTCCTGAGGTAAACTTGGCCCCTTCGGCAACACTCGGAGTCAATTGAGTGTATATGTTCCGTCCGAGAAATCTCCTTGTCCCGAATACATGTAAGTGAGAACGACTGCATGGATGTCAGCTGTTACCTATCGCAACGAGGCAACCACTCGACGACCGGAAGCATACCGTACTTCACCCTTATTGAATCAAACTCCTAGTGGCGCCAGCTCATCTTTCTGCATATTTACAGCTTCAATTCGGATGTGCCACCAAGACTTGCCACAATCGGTCATGCGGCTTCCTTCTCGAATGAACGCAGCGGTACACTAGAAAGGAAGAACGCCGGAAGAAGTAGGTATCGTAGCTAAGTATCACCTATATTTGCTTCGTTGGGAGGCCATGGGGAAGGGAACTGCATATAGTGCTGCAGGCCGAAGAGCTAGGCGGCCCAGGTCCTCACGATTTTATGCATGCCGCTTACTGTGTTTGGTGCTTGTCATACCCTTTCCACCTTACAGCTTCTCTGCATACACTTTCGCCTCCCTGCTTTATAGAATAGAGTCATACGGACTATAGAGGTCATTACCTACTGCACTTGCTTGTCGTTCGCTCTTCGCCTTTGTCCCATCACGCACGCCACCGCCAGTCACGGTATTCTCGGGACGCCTGAGACGAGACATACCCCACCACACTTCGGCTTGTGATCCAGGTACCCTTCAACGGTCATACTGTGTGCCAGCTCGGGCCAGGACGAGAAGAGACGACTGCATGAAGGGAGAAGAGCAGCGGTAGCATGACTTCGCCTGTTGGGGAGCGGCAGCAGGATGGTAGGTCTCACACTTTGCAAAGACTGTGCCTCCAGGATGGACAGAGATGATACGACGAATGTATCAGCTCCGGAACGACGAGTACCATGTGGGGACAAGATCCTACACGACTCGGCTGCGATCTTCCTGTGATCATGGTTATTCTATACGCATATATGGACAGACAGGCTGATCCAAGACCGTCATAGAAGGAATCTACGCGACATCGCTACCCTCCTCGAGATTGCACAAGCCGCCCGCCTTGTCTATACCGAAAAACAGATCCACAAGCAACCTGGTCTCCAAAGCTCCTAGTAGTAGCAGTCAAGATGGGGCGGACAAACACAGGAGTGGAGGCGGGAGGCTCTCCATTGACGGGCTCACCAGCCAGGGGACATATGATAGTCTGACTAGGTGCGTGAGTGATCCTTGTGCATTCTGCTTGTCATGCGTGATAGCGGATTATGGTCTTCGTTGTGCATGACATCTCCGTGTTGCATGTGACCATGGTGCATGTATGATGTTGGCTTAGAAAGAGTATGAGTCGTGTCGGCGTAACGTGGCGAGATTTTGAAGGAAACAGGCCTCACTTGACCAGAGCATGCACACATACCTCTGCTGATACATGAGTGCTGCCAGATCGCCCATATTGACTGCTGAACGCAATACTGGTCTTCACCGTATCCGCCAACACCCTCCGCCACCTTCCTTGCGCCACGCCTCGACGTCCTCGCCGAACCTGCCACCGACTTCTCCACACTCATCCGCTCCACCATCGAGGCAGGCCTCTTTTTCGTATCTTCCTTCTGCTGCCGCACCATCATTGATGTTCGGCGAGGATCTGACTCGTTTTCCTTCGGAGTCATTGCACTCCTTCTCCTTCGCCCATCAGAGTAGTGATTCGATTCAGAATCGACAAAACGTTCTGAAGCGGAGCATCGATTTCATGCGAGATAAGATCTCATGGGCACAAACCTCACCTCGTATCGCAAATGCGCAAGCACGTCTGAGCGGCGACGAGGAGCTGCTCAGTATGATGGAGTTGCTGCATAGAGCAAGTTTGATGGATGTCCCAGAGGGCACTTCAGGGACTGGACTTGGTATTGCCCATGGCCCACTCACGGGTCCAGCTCACTTGACCAACGAGAACGTGTTTGATCGAAGCTTCATGCCCGACCTGCTCGAACAGAACGAAAGTCCCACGCAGGTCAACACTCCTATCACGGTGCTGTCGGATGAAATGATGGATAACCCCCAAGTGAAGACAATCAAGCCGGACGGATCATATTCGGACCAGCATCAGACCTTCATTAATGAACCGGAGCCTCTGTCACTGTCTTCAGATCTGTCGTCAGGGGAATCAGGTCCGGAACCTCCTTCGGATACTGATGGCAATACTCTGTCCCGCATCGACACCCGTACTGCTGAACAGTATCTTCCAACTCCCGCCGCACAGCGACCACAACGATCCAAGCTGAAGCGCACGTACACAGACGTGGCAGGATACTCGTTACAACAAAGGCTCACAGAAGCTATGGCCCAACCGTACTACACAAACCAACCAGCCTCAGCATTGTTGCCAACCAACCCGCCTGTCTTTGCTCCTCCAACACTGGCGCGAAGTGGAACTCTGAATGAGCGAGCCCCTCATGGACATCGTCATCAGCAAGCACAAGCTATTTTCACCACCGAAGCCAAGGCACCCTGGACGATCACGGCTGCTAACGACCTGGCGTGTCTTGTTTTTGGCGTGACCAGAGCAGAGGTACGCAAGCTAGGTATCATGGAGGTCATACAAGAAGAGCGCAGGAAATGGTTGGAAGACAAGCTCCGGGACCCAGAAAGTGGGTCTGTGAAGAATCAGCAGCACCAGCAAAGAACGGTATCACCTTCAAACGCAACCCAAAAGACCAGCCCTAGCAACAGCTTTGCCAGCATTGGAAACGGTGTCACAGCGAGATTACTTGCCAAACCGCCCGCGCGAGAGACATATCAGAGCCGGAGAAGTAAGACCGAGAATGGTGTAATGATGCCGCCACCATCATCATCAGCCAATTCAAGCAAGGGCAACGGGACGCACCACGCAAGCAATAAGAGTCGTGGCGTTCTACTATGCGGTGATGTCGTCCCGATTCGAAAAATGAACGGTGCCACTGGAAGTGCTTCCCTTTGGGTGAAGGAGAAGGGGGGCAACCTCATCTGGGTCCTCGAAGAGATATCCGAGGATGTCGCAATACTGACTGTGGACGAGATTGGGTCGGTCATCCGAGGATCCGGCGATCTAGAAGCCATCTGGGGAATTGAGCGCGTGCGAAACGGCATGGATGTACAAAAGCTTATACCCGCTTTCCCAAAACTTGCAGGGACGAACACGGGAGCTGTGGACTACGATGCTATAGCACGATTGCGACGCTTCACAGCCCGGACGATTAACTCAATATCCATACCCATCACCCTCGATCCACAACCTGGAACAAACACCTTCAGGGTATCCAGCTTCCCCCACATCGCAGGTATCATGGTGGTCAATCCAGCTACAATGCGCATCAGCAGCTCGAACAGTGTGTTCTCGAACGCGTTGTTCGGTCATGCCAACCCTGATGGTACACCCATCGTAGACCTTATTCCGGGCTTCGATGATATCTTGCGAGTAATGACCGATGAGGACAAAATTGCGCTGGTGGATGGTATTGTGATTCCGGAACACAGCTTCCGAAGGGCAAGATCGCTTCTGGCACTCAGGGAAGGCTCCGCGGACGCAGCAGCATATTTCCTTCGGCCAAGTGGTCTACCAGCCCGGCATAGAGATGGCGAAGAAATCATGATCGACGTGCAGATGAGGGTTGTCAAGTCTGATCGTGAGCCAATCTATAACGAGGCGGTCATTGACGAAGAAAGCACGACGGACTTCTCCGGCAGCGAGGTCGTCTATGCACTCTGGATCACCTACAGTCGGCAGCTGCACGCTGTCAATCATGGCGTTGGGCCCGTGACGCCATACATCAGCAGACCCAGTACGCCGCCACAGCAGCCTGGTCCGCTCATAGACTCTGGCTTGGTCTCGAGTCCACCACTTGGCAACGAAAGCGGAGACGAGGACGCCCGCATCAGCCGGTTGCATCAAAAGCTCGAGGAAGCCAAGGCGGCATCTGAATCTGAAGACCCGACGGCCGGTGAGCCTTTCGAACACCCCTCTCCTGATATGATCGAAGCTGGCGTTAAGGTGATCAAGAAAAAGCGCATAGAAGATTTCGTAATCCTCGAGGAGATGGGTCAAGGTGCATATGGCCAAGTCAAGCTTGCTAGGTACAAGAAGGCAGCCGCGAAGAAAATGGTGATCAAGTACGTGACCAAGCGACGTATTCTTGTCGACACATGGCATCGTGATCGCCGGCTTGGTACCGTGCCACTGGAAATCCATGTTCTGGATTACCTTCGCCGCGAAGGCATGCAGCATCCCAACATCGTCGAGATGGCTGACTTCTTCGAGGACGACATCAACTACTACATTGAGATGGTGCCTCACGGCCTTCCTGGCATGGATCTATTCGACTACATTGAGCTACGTGTTACCATGGAAGAAGCTGAATGCCGGAAAATCTTCAGGCAGGTTGCAGAAGCACTAAAACATCTGCATATCACGGCCAAGGTCGTCCATCGAGACATCAAGGACGAGAACGTCATCTTGGACGGAGAGGGACGGGTCAAAGTGGTAGACTTCGGAAGTGCAGCGTACATCAAGAACGGACCGTTTGATGTTTTCGTTGGAACAATTGGTTAGTATATCATGCGTCCTGGTCGCTTATATTTCATGCTAACATCGCTGGTTTACAGATTACGCCGCACCCGAAGTCCTGCGTGGTTCGCCTTACCGTGGCAAGGAGCAAGATGTCTGGGCGCTGGGCATCCTTCTCTACACCATTGTATACAAGGAAAACCCCTTCTATTCCATCGATGAGATTATGGATCACGATTTGCGGGTCCCGTACGTTCTGTCGGAGGAATGCATCGATCTGGTCCGTCAGATGCTGGATCGAGATGTTGAGCGCCGGATCGGCATCGAGGCCGTCCTCCAGCACCCCTGGTGTCTAGTCGAGGACGAGGATGAAGCTGGAGCAAAGCAGCCGTGAGTGTGGACGAAGTAGTCAGTCATGACGGATGGCGGCAGGATGGGTTTCCATCAAAGGTGGTGCATTGGGCTCATCTAGGCGCTGTGTCTGCGTGGGTCGTGTGAGTTGATTACGTAGGGGAATATTTTATTGCATCGATCGGAACGAATGCAGGTTATACAGTTGAGCGTGGAGCTATAAACCAAGATACCCATGAGACAATGCAGTTCATGCAGCACTTCCCGTCTGATGATCCAGCTCGTGACGATCAAGTATTCCCAGTGCCTTCCGTGTCAGCATCCAAACCTTCCTTGGAAGGGAGTCTAGGCCCTCGCTTCGTCCTCGACAGCCTTCTCCATTGCAGCGTAGTACGCACCGCTTTCCATCGAGCACGGAGGCCGGTCTCCCTCCCGACCTGCCACTACACGCAACACACGCGCGAGCAGCGCACGCAATGTCCCAAATTGGATGACGCCTGGCTCAGCATCGTCCACCGGCCTTACCTCCATCCCATCGGCCCACGCTCCGCCGCGCACCAAGCTCCGGCCTAGGTCCTCGACGTGTTACAGCGGTTATCCTTGTGTTGAGCACGACAGCTTCTCGGCCAGAAGAACAGGAGCCGCCACTCAACTTCTCCGGGCCAAGATGGAGCTTTCGATGCTACCGCGGCCTCGGAGCATCAGGCCGGGCCCACGCGTCGCAAATAAGCAATGCGATGAAATCTTGATGGAGGTGCGAAAGCAGTGGTCTGAGGGGCCGTCACATGTGCTTTTCAACTGGATCAGCCGGAAAGCGACGTGAGGCCGAGCGATAGTGGACGCAGATCTTGATTCTCACGCAGGCAGGTGTATTGTATGCTTGCTTGCTCATTATTTACAGCGCTAGAGGACAACGAGACTACTGTTCATAGAAGACTGCATGCGGCATGCCGGACGGGCTTTGGATGAAGTTTCTCCTCACGTCCTTTCTTCCGCCGCTCGACGACTTGACACTGTACACCCTATCCGCCAACGAGAGCGATCACGTATAAGGAGAGTAACTTCGTGGGCTTCTAATCACATATCTTGCTGCTATACAAACAAGCATCACCCGTGGCCAGGATAAATATAGCTCGATTGCGTCGACTGCAGTTCTTCTGCTTCACTAGAGCAAAAAACTGTTTCCACGAAATTTACCATATCTATTGCTGGGCGAGTCATGACCTCCCTATGGCTGGACTGCGACACCGGGCACGACGATGCTTTCGCGATGCTCCTCGCCGCCCGCCACCCGGCGCTCGATCTATTGGGCATCAGCACTGTCTATGGCAACGCCCCCGTAGAGAGAACAACATATAACACGCGCGCGATACTCCGAGCCATCGCACGAGAGGATGTGCCTGTCTACGCCGGCGCAGCACAACCGCTGAAACGGAATGCAGTCTTCGCTCCAGACATTCATGGCGAGACTGGTTTGGATGGCACGACGCACTTGCCAGTGCCTCGGGTGCCTCAGAAGACTGACTTCTCGGCCATCGAGGCGATGTATCGGGCACTCAGCGCAAAGCCACAAGGAACAGCGTGGCTGGTCGCTACCGGAGCACTTACGAACGTGGCCCAACTCATCGCCGCGTATCCGCTCATCGTGTCACATCTCGCGGGGCTAAGTATTATGGGTGGTGCCGTTGGCGACAAATTCACAGATGCTCCATTGGGTAAAGTCGCTGGGCAAGGGGAGCGATATGGCAATTGGACGCCCTACGCTGAGTTCAACATCTACTGCGACCCCGAAGCTGCAGCCGCGATCTTCTCTAACTCTGAGCTCGCCGCCAAAACCACACTCATCCCGCTCGACCTGACGCACAAGTTCCTCGCCACGCGCGACATGCAATACGGCCTATTGTTCGGCTTCGGCGTGACCACCGTCATCGAGCCCACCATGGAGACCGTTTCCGTCACGCGTCGTCTCTTCTTCGAGATCCTGACATATTTCTCGCGAACGTACGCCGATGTCTTCGGACTTACCCAGGGTCCGCCCACGCACGACCCACTTGCGGTCGCCGTCATCTTCGCCCCTGAGCTTTTCATCTGTAATGTCGAGGCGTCACAAGATGACGGGCAGGACGAACGCTTTGATGTGAAAGTCGTGACGGAAGGCGAGCACAGCGGATCCGGTCGTCCTTTGGACGGCTCGTCGCAGTGTGGCCGGACGGTGGTAACTCTCAGGACTTCGGGCCAAGTCGGAGTACGCATTCCGCGTGGCCTGGAAGCGAAGGAGATCTGGGGCCTGCTGGAGGGCTGTTTGTGGCGCGCGGAAGTGGCAGTCAACAGACAGACTCCGCTAGACTCATTTCCGACGCGAGGAGAGGAGAGTACGGAAATCAGGAATCTGGAGGACTTTCAGGGAGACATCCAGACTCTGATGAGCACGATTGCAAAGGCATCCAAGGAAGGCGATTCGGAGCGCCGCCGATGATCTTATCATGGTCGTAGGCTTTTATGCGAGCTGCGGAGAACCAAGGTTGAGCGTCAAGAAGCTGGTTACTCCATCGTCGGCCCATTACAGCAAGGTATTGTCTTATTGCTGAAGACCCGAAAACGATCATCACTTGGCGGACAGAAACGTCTTCGCCGCGTCCTCGTCGACATCACTCCCCTCACATTCCTTCCTCTGAATGAGGCCCAGCCGGTTCGACCGGATCAAAAACCACATTTCCCGTCGCTCGCCGCCCAGCTGACCTGCCAGTAACTTCTCCTTCAGCTCCCTCAGTGCCTCGTTGTACAGACTCGGGCTCTCTAGATCTTCCATCTCCTCGCGCATCACACGAACGCCTTCGACGGCGCGGCCGTAGCCCAAATCCCCAACAGAGTGCCGGATCCAGTCGAAGATGATAGTCTTCAACTGCTTGCAAGCGTCCTGCAACTGCTCATGGCTGGCAGCGTTATTGATCAACTGTTTGAACTCAGGAATCGCATTGCGAGGATCGATCCGCTTCTGCATTCGCTTTGGATCTTGTGCGAGTAGAGCGTCGACGTCGAGGTCTGAAAGCGGCTTAGGAGCTTCTTTCTTGCCGTACCGCTTGCCACGGGCTTTGGGTGGAACTCTCTTAACGTCCGCGGCGGAGATGACCTGTTCTAAAGCGGGGTGTGCCTGTTTCAGGAGTCCGGCAGGAGGATGGGTAAAGCGTGTCAGGCTTTCTAGTAGAGGCGGAGGGCTTTTGTCGGGGAAAATAGCGCGGTGCTTGATCACCTGGTTAATACGGTGGAGCTTGGGACTATAGGTGTCTTCCATTGGCATGAATTCAGTGGGTTCACCTTCATCACTTTTCCCATAAGTCGAGAGATCCATGCTGTCGACGTAGGCGCTCATGGCGTCTTGTAAGTCATCGTTAGGCAGATTTCGATGCATCTTCAATTGTTTTCCGCTGACTGTCACCACGCGGTCAAGGGGCGGAAACTTATAGCTTCGTACATCTTCAGCGAAGGGAAGCTCAACGTCGTAGAGGCACTCAAAATCGAGGTCGATATGTGGTGCCAACAGTACCATTCTCGGATCTTTGTTCTCTTTGGGCACAATGCGTGCGACCGCATACGAATCAAGCTCGAAAAGTGCATGGATTAAGGACGACAGAGCCATCGAAGCCTTGTCATTGCCACGCTGAGCAATTGTGAACGCCGAGCGTGTCATGTCAAGATATCGTTCATACTAGCATATAATGTCAGTGACCCCCACAGATCATGGATGGGATGTGCTCACCTGTGACCTAGCCACGAAGCCTACTATATCAAATCCTGCTTGTGTCTCATACATAGTCACATTGCGGTCGCTTTCGGAGATGTGGACAGCCGTTCTTCCGTACTCGTAGCCCTTCGAGAGCTCATCGAGATCCAACTCCTTGCGACCACCTGGAGCGTCGTCGTCTTGTACTGTATACGTACGTGCGCTCTTCACCGCGGTCAGGCCATCATTGCCTTCTTCCTTAAGTGAGTCATCTCCATAAGACAACGTCGTAGAAGACTGCGTGGCTTCTCCAGCAGCCATGTCGTTCCGCACGACGAATCTGCTAGCGGTGGGCGGCCTTGCGATCATGACTTTGATATACCTTTCAACGTCAATGGCAAGCGCTGTATCGAAGGTTTCCGGGTTGCCTAATGTCAGGAAGCCCTTGTATACAGCGGTACCTCTCACGATCTTCACACGTGGGTTCTGCAGCTCATCGACAGCTTCAGCTAAGGTGCCGCATGTTCCCAAGTCACCAAGGTCATTGCATAGCGTTTGCAGGATCTGCTCGTTTTCTGCCTTGATGCTGTCTTTGTTCTCCTCCTTGAAGCCGAATTCGGCGTCATCGAAATCGACCCCGAGGACCACGAGCTCGATGTGGTCTTCCTTCAGCTTCGAGGTGATACCGTCTAGCTGATCGACGTTCATGTTGCTTCTCGCATCTGTGACCAATACGATCTTCCGGTCGTACTTGAGTTGTCTGCAAGTGGTAGAGATCATCTGGATCGCCACCACCAGGGCTGATATTGCATCGCCAGCTTGCGTTTTCGACACCTTCAGATCCTGGCTCAATTGTCGGAGCTGCGGCATCAGGATTTGGCTGATGTCTTGCATCACGGTGATGTGCTTGTAGTCCTCATCCTCTTTGAGAGGGTTCTTGGTGTCGTCGGTACGAAAGCCGACAACACCTGCCATGGCAGTCTTGCGACCTGTTGCAACGGTCGAAGTGATTTTGTCCCAGACGTATTCCAATGCCCAGTCGAGGTTCGTTTCAGGGCGGCCATGACTGCTTTCGCCCATGGTCTCACCACAATCTACAATGTAGACAGTAGCTTCTTTGTTAGCCATCTTGATGAACTTCTCCTGGGGTCACCTCCGGGAGAATGGCGTTGCTTCATATCTTTCCTCAGTGGCGTGGTTCCAGTCAAGCAGAGTCGGGTAGCAGCCTGGCGAATTTAGGCACGCGTAGGCTGGTCTGGGGTAGACGCGAGGCGGAACACGTGAAAGAAACGAGAAGCACCATTACATCACCGAAATGTTGAAATGAACAGTGCATGTAGTTGTAATATATTTATGGTGCCATTCGCTTGTCAAGACAACCAAGACCTCGCATTTGCAACACAATCTGTACTAATATCTCGTGATCAATCTGAGCAACATCTCACCTACTTCTCAAGATGCCTTCATTCGCCTCTCTTTCGTCGCCGACCTCCTACCATCTCCTCACCTACGGGTATGTGATCGCAATCCTACCACAACCGAACTATGCCTTTGTTCCTGAGCTGATCTGCTGGTCTTTCATTTGAGTAGAACACTGCTGGGCAGTAACATCCAGAATACCTTCCTCGCCGGTCCTCTCGCATACAAAGCTCTTCCGCGTCCACAGTTCTCCCAGCTCCAGCAAGCGATCTTCCCGCCGTACTTTACGCTCCAGACAGCGCTACCCATCCTCCTTGCGCTGACATGGCCGGGCGAGAAGATCCTCGCCTTGGGTGGAGAGACAACGCGTGCCAGTAGCGGCGTTAAAGGCTTACTCGAGGGCGATAACGTGTGGAATGCATTGGTGCCGATTGCATTGATGTTCGGTACGAGCTTGCTGAACTTGGTGCTGCTGGGTCCAGCGACTACCAAGGTGATGAGGGAGCGCAAGCATCAAGGTATGCGAAGTTCTGGCGTGACGATCATGACTGCTTCGAGGATATCGTGTGCTGACTGAGTCCTTACAGAGACACGAGATGGCAAGAAGTACTACAAGGCTGGACCTAAGTCGCCAGAGATGCAGCGCTTGAACACTTCCTTCATGAGACTGCACGGCGCTTCATCTCTTACGAACATGCTCGGGCTCGGTGCGATGCTCTTCTACGGTTTTGTCCTGGCCGACAAATTGTAGGTGCGTAACCGTATGACATGTATATATGTAGAACAGGTCGGTCGGGAAACGGCGCAAACGATATATGAATGAGACAAAGTTTCCCAATTCCTCATGTACTCACAATTGCTCGCGTTCCAGGATCGGAAAAAATGTAGCAGCATACACGCTCGTTGATGGTGAGTACGCCATTGATGCCAGGGTGAGTACCTGTAGCCATTATTCTAATCGGTCTGCTAACTCATGGTGTATGGTATGTCCTCGCCGACCTGCCATTTCACATCCTTCACAGGGCCTCGGTATTGCTTACGAGCATATATCCAGTAGTAGATAGCCGCAAAGCTAAGCACCACTCCATAAATAAGGATAGCCCAGTTCATGCTCTGCGCGTTAGGGTTCGGTACTGCCGGGAAGAACAGGAAGACGAATGCTACCGTCAGGAAGCACAAGGCCAGCACATTTATGACTCCTCCGCGGAAATACCCAAGGCTGAATTTGGACTGCGGAAACTCTTCCCCGCGGATCCGCTTGAAGAGGACGGTGCCGATGACAACAACGTAAGAGGTGAATAGGCCAGTAGATGAGACGGACAGGATGATGTTGAAGGCCGTAGAGCTTCCGATGATGATCAAAGCGAGTAGCGAAGTGAAGACAAGAGTCAGGTAGATGGAGTTGATTGGGACGCCCGTGGCCGGGTTGACTCGGCCAAGGAAGCTGGAGAAAGGGAGACCTGCAATCGATGGCGTGAGACGGGGAGTAGCCTTTTCACGTTCTGGAGGATCACTTACCGCGGTCACGGGCGAACGCCCACAACTGTCTCGAGCTTGTGGTTACTTGATTCACTGCGCAGAAAAAGTACTTTACAATGTCAGCTAGATTAGACTTTCCGGAATGATCAAGTATCCACGAACCATGAACATCATGAGAATGACAAGGACGATCGTAGCAGCCTTCGAGCCGGTCACGTTGTAGATCACAGCTACCCACGGCTGCCCGGTGGCTGACATCAGGTCCGCATCCAAGTCTCCAAGGTTGGACATGAAGGTTACTGTCATGACAAAGCCGGAGATGTAGTTCACGACCGCCGCCGTCACCATCGCTCGTGGCAACACGTAACTTGCGTCAGAAGTTTCTTCGCTGAGATGTACTGCTGAGTCGCCGCCAAGGTAGGTTGTTGCCGGACCGACCATTCCGATGAGCGTTGCAAGACCGAGACTTCCCCAGCCATTGGTGTCCTCAAAAGCAGTGAATGTGATGCTAGCCTCAGCTCTTGGCCCGAGTGTCCAGAGCACAGCGATGAGCGCCACAAAACCGCCAATATGGAGAGTCACAGCGATGACCTCTAGAATGGGTAGCTTAGATATGCCAAATGTGTTGAAGGACATGGCGGCGAGCACGAAAGCTATGGTCAGCAAGGCACCGTGCCAGCCTTTGATGAGGAAAGACGGATCGCAAACAACGATCAGAGCGAGAACCTGCTGGGCACCAACGTACGCTACAAGGGGCATTGCAGCTATAAAGGTTGAGTCAGCACGACCAATGGCAAATGGAGAATCGTTAAACGCACATTGCCAACCAAGAGCACAAAGCCAGCCAACAGCGTACGAAAGCGGCTTCTGTGCAGAGCGAGGAGCAAATTCGCTAACCTTAACTCATCTTCAGCTATGATCGCTGGTGGCCTGTGACGCATATACATACCCAGTGGTATTGTCCTTCATATCGTTAGATGGTGTTGCAATGGTAGCGCAAGACGACGATTGACTCACCTCCTGATGTAGGTGCCATGGATGCCAGTTCCGCCATTGACAGGACGCACATCAGCATCCCAAGGCATACAATTAATGTTAGCCAGATAGCACCAGCAGTGCCACCGTTCGCTAGGGAGAAGACTCCAGTGACCAGACTGAACTCCCAGGTCAAGCCCAATATAACGATATAGCTGACAATGCTTGCGAATCGAAACCGGCGCTTCAACTCCTGTTGCTTGCCAAGTCTTCTCATGTCGCGTTTGTCATAAGCACAATCATGATTCCGGTCATCTGCATCGTGTGTGCCCTGTGCTTGTGTGACCACAGTAGGATGAAGCTCATCTGTTTTCCCCATACTGTGCGGTTAGATTATCCCAGATCTCTAAGTGACAAGCTGAACTGGCAAGCTGGGACGGTTTCAAAAAGGAGCAAGATGCTTGTGGGCAATAACAGGTCGGGCTGTTTTATATACAAGACTTGTTAGTTCGAGACAAGTCGAGCTTTGCGAGTCAGCTCCGGTGGTATGCCAATGTATGAGCCGTGTGGTGGCTTCCATGCGATGCTTCTTATTGGCAAGCAAGTCGTTCATGCAGGGTTCGATGCGGTATCAGGTTTAGCCAAGCCATGTGTAAACTGATTGAGGGTTTTCATCGCATATGTACTCCATATTTCACGATGGATTGAGCACTGCGATCGCGTGCAAGTGGCTAGTGATCATGAATCGGAAAATCCAGGTCCACAGATGCCAGACGCCCGCACAGGCAATCGAAAAGCAACTCTTCCTTCGATCTGCAACTTTGCCAGATGAGGTTGGCACGGCACGGATTGGCATGCGTGGAAGGATGCACGATCGAGGCTGAGAGATGTTTAGCGTCCCTGATTCTCGCTTAAAGGTGTTCGAGCCATCAGTCTTGCCTCGGTGTGCTGTGTACATTGTGAATGTTACTATAGGTGGACTATCTTTAACAGCTGATAGTCTGCCAGATTCAGTTCAGGTAGAGAAGCATCAAGTCGGTAGAAACAGTGTCTCGAGAACGGATTCCTTGCTGAAGATCAATTGATCATGGTTCCATTAGACTTTGAGTTGTGCTTTATGTACATGTATGTACCCTAGAGCACGCTAGGGCATCGGTTTCCCAAGCAATGACCACATCAACACATCTACAGTTCACAGTGCTGTAAAGGCTGTAAATCCTGCTGCCCACTGGCAAAAGTTGTCCATAGGTATTGGCATTTACGATGTTTCCAGGAGCAGAGAAAGATGGGCTGCCCAAGTACACACCCAATGATGAATACGCTCACGGGTCAAGACGTTGGCGCCATCGCCGTGCTGTCTTCAGAATCGTGCTTGTTGCAGCACTGACTTATTGTGTGACTACATTCTGGGCAGGATCACAGCCTGGTTCATATATCCATCGAAGTCATTCTCAGCTCTCTGCTGAGAAATTGACGCAAGACTACGAGACCTGTGCTCAGCTCCGAACAGTGCCTCAGGATCCCAGTGGTCCTCGGACCAAGAGTGCTCGCTACAACGGCGGGAGAGCGGTGCTGATCAAGAATGCTACTGTCTGGACAGGAGAGCCATTCGTGGGGACTACGCCAGAAGAAGCCCGAACTGGCAAGGGCTACGACTGGATTCGCGCAGATGTCCTGCTCGAGCACGGTTTGATCAAGCGTGTCGAGGCAGAAGTTCTCGAAACGAGTATCGAACATGAATACGAAGTCTACCAGGCGAATGGAAGATTGCTCACGTCCGGTATTGTGGATATGCATTCCCATGCTGGTTTGTAATCCTTATTCCATGTGCGTCTGAATACGGCTGACAGACTGGCAAAGGTGTCGATTCTCTACCATCTCTTAGTGGTGGGGAAGATGACAATGAGCTGAGCAGCGACATCACGCCATACGTGAAGTCAATTGACGGGCTCAACCCACTCGATCATCAGATTCAAGTGATCAAATCGGGTGGTGTGACAACCTCGCTCATTCTTCCCGGCTCGGGGAACAACATGGGAGGCGAGGCGTTTGTCATCAAACATGCCGTCGGACTGGCAGATGGACGCTCTGAGATTAGCCAACAGGACATGCTAGCTGACCCAGAAAAGCACTGGCGGTATATGAAAATGGCCTGTGGTATGTCTAGGATTTCTTCTCAAGGTGAACGATTAATGACTTGATGATGCAGGTGAAAACCCAAAAAGAGTATACGGCAGGGTTGGAAGAGACTTTGGTCCCTTTTCAAGACTTGGTGAAGCTTGGTACTTTCGTCATGCTTTCGAGCAAGCTCAAGCCCAAGTCAAGGCTCAGGATGACTGGTGTAGTCTTGCGGACAGTGTCGGAGCGAAGAATATGCAAACCTACCTTCCGAATGAACTGCAATGGGAGAGCCTCGGAGCTCTTCTCAGAGGTCAAGTCCTGCTTAACACCCATTGTTACACCATTCCAGACCTTGAAGCATTTATCCGCCACACCAACGAGTTCCAGTTCAAGATTCGCGCTTTCCATCATGCTCACCAAACCTACCTTGTACCGGAGATTTTGAAGCGGGCGTACGGCGGCCGTCCACCTGCTGCTGCACTGTTTGCTGACAACATGTAAGAATGTGAAGCTATTGATAAAGTTGTCGCGTTGCTAATGACCATGTCTCAGGTACTACAAAGTTGAGGCCTACACCGCGTCAGAACAGGCCGGAAAGATCTTGTACGAGAATGGTATCACTCCGGTATATGTTTCGGACAATCCAGTCTTGAACGCGCAGCACGTTGTCTTCGAGGCAGCCAAAGCCTACATGAACGGTCTTCCGTATCATGTCGCATTGGCAGGTGTCACCAGCGCATCTGCAGAGCTTCTTGGTCTCGGAGAACGAATCGGCAAGGTAAAACCTGGGTTTGATGCCGATATTGTGGTTTGGGATTCGGACCCTCTGAGCGTTGGTGCTTCACCAGTACAGGTTTGGATCGATGGTGCGCCTCAATTCCAGGATGCTGTGGAACTTGAAAAGGCAGATGCCAAACCACTCATTCACAGTGCGATCATCGATGATGTTAGGGACACTGTCTCAGATCACATAGATGTTGTCTTCACTGGCGTGACCAAAATCATCTCGCCTTACAACACAGGCGAGTTGCAAGTTGCAGACAGCGGTCAAGTTGTGGTCCATCAAGGCCAGATTACCTGCACGGGTCGCTGCGACAAAGAGCTCGAGCTGGCAAATGCTAGTAATGCCAAGCAAGTTCATCTCAGGAATGGCCATATTGCACCACCTCTCACTGCTTTTGGATCATTCTTAGGCTTGGTGGAGATCGACGCTGTAGACGACACGCAAGATGGTGGGAACGATGCAGGCACGTTTTCGGCTGCGGTGGATGGACTAGGTTTCGATACCAAGAGTCTGAAGGCAGCATACCGACATGGCGTCGCACGTGCTATCTCTGCGCCGGCTTTCAAGGATGGCGGCCACCAAGGTGTAAGCGCCGGGTTCAGTACTGGTGCCTTTCATGCGCTTGAGAATGATGCTATTTGGTCGCCTGAAGTGGCTGTTCATTACACCCTCACGCTTGCGGCGAAGCAGGACAAGACCCCAACGATTTCAAGTGCTGTGCTCGGGCTAAAGACAAAGCTGTTGAAAGCTGCAACAGTGGGCAACGATACGTCGAAAATCTCCTTCGAAGAGCTGGAGTTGGTGAAAGTTGTCAACGGCACGCTTCCACTTGTCCTGACCGTCCACAGCGCTGATGTCATTGCTGCAGTTCTATCGATGAAGAGGGAAGTTGAGTCCGCAACCTCAAAGCCGCTCTCCCTCATCGTCTTTGGCGGTGCCGAGTCACATCTGCTCGCACCCGAGCTCGCTGCAGCGAACGTCAGCGTCGTTCTTGCGCCATTGCTTGCATACTCCGAATCGTGGGATCAAAGACGTTCCCTCACAGGCGCTCCTCTCACAAACGGCACAGCCATCGACGTCCTCTTCGCCGAAGGTGTCAAGGTCGCCATAAGCAGCAAGGAAGACTGGGAAACCCGGGATCTTGGCCTATATGCCGGGATCGCACACGCTAACAGTGGGGGTAAGATCAGCGAGGAAGAAGCGTTGGCTATGGTGTCTACAAACATCTACGAGATGCTTGGCTTGAAGAGCAAGATTGCAGACATCGCGAAGGAGTTCGTAGTATACGACGGCCATCCATTGGAAGTCTCGGGTCGAGTGCGTGCGGTGGCTGATCGAGGGCGCATCACATTGTGGAGCTAAGTATCAGGTTGAAGAACCAATGTGGGCGCTGCTAATACGGGCATCAATCCTTGTGTGGATTAAAATATGAGCGTAGTGCAGTGCTCGCTAGAGACCTGCATAGTCAAGGAGATTTTACGTGAGCGTGTTGATTCTTGAACGGTATGCGCTTTTGGGACCGACTAAGAGTCCTCGGACGTTGAACGGGTCTTTGCGATAAGAGACGACCGTGGAGAGAAATGCTTCATGAAGTTCCCCGGAGACCGCATTCGTCTGCCAAGCCGTCTGCAATTCATCTTTAAAGCTTGCGGTTCGAAATGACACAAGTGGTGTTTGAGCTTCGGCATCTGTAGTCGCGATTCCAACGGTCGACCGGTAGTGTACCAGGGAAATTGTCAAGGACGGGGTTCTTGTAGAATAGCATATGCCCGTTGATGTTCATGTTATCCTTGAGATATCCAGGCTTCAGGTATGTTGGTCCAACCAAAACCGTTGATGTGAAAGCGAGGTCGACTGTAGTTATGTGTAGTCAGGCTCAAGGAAGGATGTCGCGCATGTCTCGCCATTATCATGCTTGCGGGTGCGTGGCCATCCATGCCATCGCTTGCACGGGTCCCTGATAGTTCAAATAAACTACCTTCGCAACGGCCATGCGGATGGACGGACGGCATCATGGAAGCGTGGGCTGGTGTGGACGTTGGCTT
This sequence comes from Microcyclospora tardicrescens, assembly GCA_003012245.1. Taxonomy (NCBI): domain Eukaryota; kingdom Fungi; phylum Ascomycota; class Dothideomycetes; order Capnodiales; genus Microcyclospora; species Microcyclospora tardicrescens. The sequence continues at coordinate 84,048 of PXOE01000021.1, forward strand.
TGATAGTGCTCCTTTTGCTCACCAGTTGGGTATAACGTTGGGCAATGGACGAATCAGTTCGTCCATTCGGAGAGACAGGCTAATTAGCGCGACTCGCGTCCGTTTGGAATGTCTCGCTATGGCTGGACCAGTTGGCGATGAATCGATCTCTAGATACAGAATGTCCATCGGCTTGTTGTTCGCGGATCCAATAGTGCGTGGGTGCCATTGATGGTTTCAGACCAGCGGAAGCTTGGTGCATGGCATATTGGGCACCCGGACCTCTAGTTCTACGTACTTCGCTTGGTGGACATCCTCTAAGACATTTTCCCTACACGGCGACGCTTTTCTGCGACCTCCGCCGTCTCTTCACGAGACTGAGACGTGGCAGAGGCGAGGTTGAGCATACGCCGCCTATCGAAGCTGTCCTCGCATCTACCTACAGTACATGCGCACACTTCCCAAGCCCGTATGCAGCCCCCGCGACTAGCCAGTCTAGCCCTTGTACGCCTTCTTTTCCTCGGTGCTGATCATTGATCTCCTTGTCAAACACACACCAGCGACCACCATCAGCACCCTGGCAATCAGCTGTCGGCCAAAAGAGCTACGCCGCTATAAGGCCTGCTCGCCACAAGGCCTGTTCACTATCATTTATAGTCAATTAGCTGAGCTGGTGGCTAGGCGACTGGAGGACACGGCTCAGACCTGGGAGGGTGGACTGCGATAACATATACCACGAAATATAGGTCAGGATTACGGGTACGGGCATGGCAGCCATGGCCACCGGCAATTGGGCATACGCTGTACCACTCGATGAGACCAATGGCTTCGTGCAGCCGCAACGGGGCGATGCGGTCAAACCTCAAAACACCCCTCGTGCATCATCTCAGCACCCACCCCGAAGTGTGAGCGCTCAACGGAAAGTGGATGATTGGGACATCCGATCCGACTCTGGCGCGGTCGAATCCAGACGTGTCTCAACCAGACAAAGCAACATGCCAGCTGCCAGCCGCAAACGATCTCGAAACGCACTCCGCGACAAAGCAAACATGCAGACACATTCGGCCACGCCGTCGGTTGGCCCGAACGACGACTCAGCATGGATCCATCGGGATAAGCTGGCGCAAATCGAAATCCAAGAGATGGCTGAGGCAGGTTTCCGCATAAGGCCGTCAAGAAGTTCCACTAGTGCTGGTCCAGCACCTGACATCGGCGAAGAGATGAGTAGGTCCCAGAGTCGAAATGAGTGTCGAAGACCAAGAAGCCGGCAGCGAGAGGCTCAAGACGTGGACATGGCTCCCACAGCGCCACAGCTGGACGAGCACACTGGCCAGCAGTATGCGAGTTTCGATGATTACGCCAACAAGAAACGTGTTTCGACTATTCCAGCCGCAGATGAAGAGGAACAGGACGACGATCAAGCGGCGCAAGTTGCAAATCGATCACACGATGAGTTCCCTGGGGGTGACACTTATCGACAACATACGGTCCGACCTAGTACGTCGAGAATACCTATTTCAAAGGCTGGCGCAGTCCCTGTGCCGCAGCAAGTAGTCGATAGGGATGCACCACTACCACGCAGCCGCAGCGGAAGTGGGGTTCTGGGAGGCAACTATGATGATACCCAGTATGAGAGAAGAGCGAGGAGCAACAGCATTGGTAGCCAGAACCTCCTTGACAACACTGATGGATACGCGACTCCGCCGCCTGGTGCTCGGGAGTCGCCAACAAAGGACAACAACTCTCCACCAAAGTCGCGAATACGCACGCGCGTTACACCGACATCTGGCGCTCGCAAAACCTCCGGAACTGTCAACGGGACCGGGAATGGTCGGAGCCCTAGTAACGAATCTGGCGGTGTGGATGGGCGTCCATCATCCTCACATAAGAAATCTCAGCCTACGAAACGTCCAGGATCTAGCAACGGTCTCAGGGCGCCAGAAGGCGAACCACCATGGCTTGCGAACATGTACAAGCCGGATCCTCGACTGCCACCTGACCAGCAGATGCTCCCAACGCATGCCAAACGGCTGATGCAGGAGCAATGGGAGAGGGAAGGCAAGACAGGTACAGCATATGATCGCGAGCTCAACCTCATGAACGACAACGAGATCCCGATCAGATCCACACCCTCTCCTCGGCCTCCAACTGAGAAATCCGCGTTGTATGAGTTGGAAGCCCCAGCAGAAGATCACTCGAATGCTGGGTTGAGTCCCGGTCTGGATCCGACATCTCTGGTGTGGCCACTGACTCCAACGAGCGATACCAGTCAGCGACCTAGCACTAGTGGCGGTTACAAGATCACTCCCACCATCAATTCGCCGCCTACATTCGAGCGTCGTGCGATGAGTCCTGTCAAGAACACGGCAGCGCCTGCACCAGTAATGGAGCCTCACATGCCGACTCCGCGGGTGCCCGATATGGACGAAAAGGACGAGGCCAAGCCAAAGAAGGGTTGCTGTTGTGTTATGATGTGAAGAGTGGAGCATCAGTCCGACCACAACCCAAATAATGAGAAAATATCTCATCGCCTCATCGAAGCACCGACGACAGCAAGACGATGCGCTTCTATGCCAGCCTGGCACAGTCCACCTATCTCCATCTATATCCATTCTTCAGTGTGTTTTATAACCAGCAAGCGAATTGTTCATCACCCGCTACAAATATACCCCAACTCCCAACGCTGGACGTCATGGACCTACGGCCCACCACTTCTTTACAAACGAGCGACCGTTCTTGATGCCTCGCTTTGTTGTCGATTGAGCAACGGCCATTCGCTACTCGCACTTCCATTATGCGCACAGTCGCACGTGCACCAGTCCTTTCAGCTCGGGATGTGTGCCAAGAAATCCTACCTTGTACCGATCGTCTCACACGCACATATCCCCCCATCTCATTCCTCTGCATTCTCATGTTGTATTTACTGTTTTGATCAAGAGTTCTTTCTGGCGAAGGTGCAGGTGGAGTTTTTGCTCCCAGATTTTAGAGGAGGACGAGTCAGAAATGGAGGAAAGGACAGGCAGATCCTTCTGAGCGGTTTGCCTATGGACAAGAGCGTTGTGTGGTTGCTAGATGAGTGCATCACGTGCTAGGAGAGCCAAGGAAGAGAATAACAAGAAATCACCGAGGGTATGCAGAAGAAGAAGAGCAGGCGAGCTATCTAGAACAAGCAGAGGATCATAGCAGGACGGACGAAGAAAGAGACAGCAAAAAACGTCTGCTTTCTCACAAAAGATGAAGATGCTGCAGCCCACGGTCGCTATCTTACCTTCCTGTTCTCCAATCGATACCTTATCATTCTCACTCCGTTCCTCTTCACCTCACTCATGTAAACTTCACCGACAAAGCATTCCACTGTAGTCTATCTTGCATGTCACTACCGCCCACCTGCCCTGAAGCCATGGGTATTGTTCTTGTATACGTAAACCTCATTCGAATGTTTTTGTGTTTACTGTCGGTAGCGTTTGCCACGCGTATGACCGGCTTCTTAGATGGCTTACAGATCGTGGACGAATAGCATGGCTTGAAGTTATGCTACTGGCAGCTGAGGGCTGTGTAGTGACTATCTACTTAGCCGGCTGTGCCCAAGGAAGCATAACCATCAACGCTAAGTTGCTCGAGACATCGATAGGGGCCCTTCACACATACCAGTTACGAATTCTGGCGATCGTTGCGATTCCATCAAATCATCCTCTCCGTTCCTTGCACAGGTCGATGAAAGACCTTAGCTGCTTCGCCACGACGCAAAACCCTGGAATAGAATGAGGATGTAGATATCGCAGGCGAAGGCAGGGTTTCACATGTCGAACCTGCTGAGGTGCCGATGGAGCTGCCGGTGTGTCGGCCCGGACTGGCACATTTGAGGGGACGAAGATAGTTCCTGAACGTGCTTTTCAGACTCTCGGTGTGTTTGGAGAAGATTGTGCTAGGCTTCGAGTGTATCATTAATGGAGCAGGCGTCATCGATCGCGATTCGAAGCGCTTAGGGTAGCTGAGTTGTTCGCTGTTCGAAAGCGAGCTCCTGACTCTTGGGGGCGCTTCGAAGAGGAGCTCGGCTGAGATCGCTAACATTTCGGTCGGGACCCGCCAGCCTTCGTGCTGTGACTGTGCATATCTGACCGCTTCTAGATTGTGCGTGATAATGTCTCTCTCCAAGATGAAGTCCATGTTGAAGATACGGTGGTCGACGCAGCGTCCTTGCACCATGTCCAGACACAGCTCGAAGCTGGCCGCGGCCGCATCGAGGTTCCCGGCTTCCCATTCCTCGAGACCCAAGATAAACACCGTGAACGGCATATGTGGGTCGATGCTGGCAGCTTCTCGTAAGGTGTACGAAGCTTCTGCGAGGTCTCCCATGCGCACATATATCAGCGCAGCATTCAGCAGACACAGCATCTTGTCGCGAGAGAGTTGGATGAGGCCAGCCAGGTATCGGAAGCGGTGCGCGGCATCCTGCCATTCATAGCTGTGGTACAAAGTCGAAGCATGCTCCCATAGATCGATGTGCTCGTCAGCTATACTGGAAGAAGTCGAGTCTGGTGCTATGGTGGATGGTGTACTGAAGTAAGCGCTGGCTTTACGGGAACCCGGCATTTGATACATCTCCTCAAGGTCAGATGACTCGGCGATAATGAAGCCATGGAAAGAATTACCGAGAGCATTGGTATAACGAATGCTGTTGGCACTGAAGAACAAGCGATGGTGACTTACAAGGTGCCTTGCCTATACAGACTGTCAAAGGCGAGCTGAGTGCGCATGCTGAAGAAGCTTCTGTCTTCACTCCATCAACATGAATAGCTGTTGCAATGCGGTGAGCATGGCTCGGTCATGTCTGATATCTAAACAATATCCTCGAACAGCAGCATAGCCTACTTGTTGCAGTGAAGCAAGCTGCGTAGTATGTACGAAGTGACTACTGAAGACCCTGAGGGCACTGATGTGAACCAGAACTATTCACTCTGTCTTGGAACTGTAGTGACTAAGGTGAATCCTGCTTGACATCAGCAAACAAAGGATTTGTAGCTATGACCAACAGCTCATATGCGGCCACCATTGGCCCTTCGATGAGTTCCAGGCTGGCAAAATGAGCTTCCAAGATGGGCTTCGCATCAGGCCAATCACTACGATGACCCAGCCATACAACTTGCTCTAGAGCGCCGCCTTCGCAGGCCTCCAGGTACCGAGCAATGAGACTTGGTTGGCGAGGATAGGCGAACAGCAACAGCGAGGCCGTCGCGGCGTCCGGGTGGATGGATGTCGTGGTGGCCACATGCGAGAAGCGCTCGGCTGGCAGATGTTTGTTGGCACATGACAGCACTTCCACGCCACGAATATTCATTTGGCCGTCACTCGCTTGCAGCAGCATGGCCTCCAATCGACCAGCACCGCAGCCAACCGAGAGCACGAGCTTGGGTGACGCTGGCATTCGCGTTCTTAGTGTCTGGATCATGGGCCGAGACAACGACGCACAACTGTCTGGAAACGCTCGGGGCTTTTGAGTCAATTGGTTAATGTTGGCCGCCATGTTCGAGCCAGATTGGACGATCTCCACAGCAGTGGCGGTACTGGAGTCGGTGAGAGACCTGATTCGGGCGGGCTGTTTCGAAATATGACTCACTCATCCCAGTTTGACGATGGTGCTCTGAAAGAATAGTAGAAGAATGCAGGACAATGCAGGATGAGGTATCGTGGAAACCTGAAGTGGACCTTGGGCAAGTCTGAAACAGGCTTTAGGGCGTTTCAGAACTGGACTCATGGTAAGCTCGAAAGGTTACTCAGCTCTAGTAGATCATGTACTTGAGTTCATGCAGATATCGTGCGAAGATGAAGGAAGAGTCAATAATGATAAGTGCGGTTGTAGGGAGGGAGTCAGTCCTATGGTAAAAGCGTTTGAAACCATGATGTGGCAGATGTTGGTCTTCATGGGAGTTCTTCCTCCTCGTTGTTCCAAAGCGGGTTCAGCTTCGACGTTGCTGCATCTCTCCCGCTGCTACCCGAGTCTTTCCATCAGGCTTCGATCTACACCTGCGGGCCCTCCGTTTGGTCTGAAGTCTGAACAACATGGAACGCACACGATAACGGTCACGCATAAACGACAGTTTCGTGTGGTCGATACAGACCACAAGAAACGGAGCCAACCTGGTTCATATCATCGGTACGGCACGGCCACAAATATCACTGCAGCGCTTAAGGCGTCGGTTCGTCTGGTGACCTTGACTGCACTATGTTCTTGCACTACCCATCGAATGCTTCCGACTGGACCAGAGTGGAAATCTGATGTTCTAAATGAAGATAATGCAAGCACATGGCGCAGGTCAACAACCTGAATCCGTGGGCTGTGGTTCTTCCATGATGGTCGAGAACTCGCTCCTGTGACTTGCATGAAGACGACTGCTGTGACAGTGGCACGACAAAGGCGAACATGTTCATCTCCTCGCGTCACCCAGCGTATACCACTGTACTGTACCTTGGAGGAACGGAGCACGGCAACGGCGATGCCGATGATCGACGACACGCTTAAGGTGGACAAGCTGCACTCTATGACAATAGCCTGCATGGATTTTTTTCTGTGAGGCTGTGCTATGCTGGTGCGCCACCTGAATCCGGAAGTTCTACTCGTGTAAACCAACGGACATACCGCTGCAGTCGTGGCACAACATTTCGAGCAGTCAGGATCGTGTCGCTGCGTTATTGATGCTCCAGCAAGACGGTCGTGTCGCTACGCGCTTGCTGTTGTGCTACCACAGGGTCCTATTCGTGATCGGGAGGACAAGGGACCTCGAACATTTGATCTTGGTTTCTTCTGGTCGCCTTGGCGGACCTGCTGCGTTTCATTGGGCCCGGCCCAAGAGCTAGCATTTTCCACCTCATGACCTCCCTCCAACCATCGCCTTTTCCCTCGTCCCGCGTCGCCTCCAAGAAGTTGCGCGGATCAAGGCCCGGGAGATACTTCTGTACGTCGTGTTACCGTCGACCCACGCTTTCGAGAGATGGCAGCGTGTCGTTGCGATCGAAGCTGGGCTGGTCGCGACTCTTTGGCCATCGCCATTGCTGCGAGGCTTCCCTAAAGCAGCAACGTCTTGACCACATACATCAACTTGCAGATGCACGTTGGCGGCACAGTGGACTTTCCAGAAGGACGGGTTCAGCGTGCTGGGTCATTGCGAATGACTGATCGACTTCCTTCGATGATGTTTCCGTGAACTCAGCCGGCTTTGCTGCCTTTTTGGGGCAGTTCCGACAGTGTACTCCATCTTGGTGTACCCTGCTGGGGAACACAGTCGCCATGATCACCAACATCTTCTCACAACAGCGATAGACACATCTCGTTCTGGCTGACCGACAAGCGCCGTGTGTCTCGTCGGTCCTCTGACCTGCCGCCGTGGCCACGCCATACCGTCTGTTGCAGCAGCACAAGTGAAGATTATGCTCTCGCACGAACGCGAGCGTAGCCGTGGCTGGTCGCAGCTAGAGATGCAGGCTCGTCGAGCTACTTATGCATGCCCATCGATGGTCTCCTGCAGCTTGCCACGGCCGCCGCCTACTCGATGCGCTCAGCCACGCAACTCACCAAATGCACCTCCATCTCTAGCGTGTCCCGACATCCTTAAGGACGGTCTTTCCCCGCGACACTTCTGGTGCTTTTCACCCTCATCTTCCGTCGCGCCACCTCATTCGCCGCCCACCTACTACTTCTACTCCTCCTCTCCCTCATATCACGGTGCGCTCGGTAAAGATAAATTATTTCCATCGTTTTCACATATCCCACACGTCTGAGACATCTTACGTCGTTGTTCCCTTTACTTTTATTTTCCTTTTTTGATCTGACAATCCTATTTGACGTCGTCCATCACATCGCATCGCCGCTGACTCACCCCAACTGCATCCTGGTCTGGTACCGGTTCATCACATCTTCGCCATGCCTCTGCAATTACTCCCCGCATCTGCGCAGGCCTTCGCACCTCGTTCAGCCCCAACAATAGTGCTCAACTCCAAAGTTGAACCTTGGTTGACGCAGACATTGAAGCGCATCAACCGAGTTAAGCGCCCTCTCAACAGCATCCCCCAACACTTCCGTTGCCTCACAGAGACTCTTGGTGGCCCAGAAGCGATATGGAATCTTGCGTCCCTGATGCTCCCCAAGGCACCTGACACGGAGTTGCGCAAGGATTCGAATCCCTTGATCGAAGCCTTGTTCAACTACCAGCTGATCCATTTGGAAGCCTATGTCGTGCATGTCGACATGGTGTCACAGCACGAGGTCGCGTTCAAGCTTACACCGGAAACCATCGAGGCGCTTGTCGACTACCACAAGGACATCTACTCGGTGGATGCTTCTGCAAACACCTGGAGCTGGCCCGAGAAGGACTCTCAAGTCAAGAAGATGCACGACGACTTTGTGCAAGCTGCGAACAGATTCGTCTTCCGCACCGGAGTGCGCGCGCTTGAAGGCTTGGAGGAGGATGGTGCTGGTGAGCTTCTCGAAGGACGGTCCGAGGACGTCAAGGGTGCCATCATGAACCTGTTCCTACCTCTGCTCCCGCCGCCACCAAGAATCGTCGATGTCATCCACCCTGCTCCGATTCTGCCGAACAACCATGTGCAAGGCAACTGGTGGACCCCACCCCCGCAACAGGTGTCACTGCCATCATCTCATCCTATGCCAGTCGACACCTGGAGAGTGCTGCCTTCCACACCCTCTCCAACGGCGACCACCTGCAGTGACAACCAGTCCAACGCATTCTGGCAAGAGCCCGGTCTCGGTCAATTCCAGCTTCCATCGCCAACTCCGTCGTTCAGCCAACCGATCGCGTACACTTCGGCACCAGCGCAGTTTTACAACTCGCCTCAAAGCATTACGGCGATGCCAGCAATGCCAAGCATGCTTCTACAACACTGTTCAATCGACATGAGCATGGGCGGCTTCAACGACTTGGGCTTCGGTCAACACAACTTCGGACAGCAGTACGCTGGCATGGTCTGAGTTGACCAGGGAAAGCGCACTATTCTTCTGGCTCTGTCGTTGATCGACAGTCTTTGCACCTGGTATCTCAGCTTCCGGCCGTGATGTCAGATGAATCATTCTTCTCAATGCGTGGGGATGTACCTTTCAGATGACGCGACCTACGACCTCATTGTAATGTCCAAGCGATGCGACAAGCGATACCCGATGTTGATCATCACCCAGCGACATCTGCTTCAAGGATGATTCGCAGCATATTGATCCCTAACATCATCATGGACGGCGTCCTTTAGCGATTTCTTTTCCTTATCTGTTGTTCAGCAAGCGAGCATATCTGGTTTTGGTCGGACACATTACAACACTCTTTTCCTTGGACCGGACGGCGAATTTCACATCTGACTCTGGGTGGTCACTACCAATCAAAGAATAACCGACCGCAAGGTCTTACGGCGGACATGCATGCATGCTCTTGCTTTTTGTGTTTCCCGCTTGGAGTTTGGTTCGCTTGCTCCTGTGTCTTGTTACGATCAGCTGGACTGCTCGACTACTCTCCTTTTCCGATCATATCAACGCTCTTGTCTTTCCCTTCACCCGGCTACCTGGAAATCGGTCTCGTCGATCGTACACTCCGGTCCGTCGGGCTTGAAAGCCGGGACAGCGGATACGACGCGGACGAGTCGCGGTGATGAGGGTAGCCGGGTGCGACGCTGTTGGGATCGCTTTCATCCTTGCTAATGGATGGACCAACTCTTAACAGCATCCTGTCCAGTGGCGAAGACATGACTGGCGAAACATGTTCGACTCTTTCGAGTGTGGCGTTTGATACGTCCCTCACCTTAATATGGCGACCGCCTAAACCGACAGAAGCCTTTCCTGGACTAATGGTTCACTATTCTTTTTCGACATACGGCGGACTCGTGACTGGCCAACGACAACTCTTCACGCGCTAGACGCAAGAAGCCTTGTCCTCTTGGTCATGGTCCCGACGCTTGTTTCCAAACACACTAGATGTGGGAGGAGGTAGACCTGCTTCGAGTGGTCTCTGCCGAGAAATGTCTTACGGAAAAAGGATACGTGCAACGTCTAGGTCGGAGTGCTTCTGGACGATGCTTCTACAGGGCCACCTTTACTGGTTTCGGACTCTGGGAATGCATCAGGATGGTTTGGGCGCAGGGTTGTCAGAACTATAGCGACGTCCCGCTATACGAGCCAGCTGGATTCTGGTATTCGGAGTTCCCCACTACAACGACCGCTTGATGCGTGTCGAAGGGGGATAAGTGGACGCTGGACACAATCTCTTGTCAGATAGCAGGCCGACCGTAGCTAGTCTATGGTCGGTTCCGGATGCTATTCTTTCGACTTAGGTTTTAAGTAACTTCAAATAACAAGTAATTCTCACTTGCGAGTTTGAGAGGATCATGATTCATGTTGTGTGTGTCTTTTGCGAGGAATGTGGTAGATGACAGTAGTCTAAGTACGAACTATACCGGTAATCGTGGTATGGTCCGGGACGACACGATGTAGGGGACAGAGTTGATCGCTATTCGCACGTGGAAGTGCCAAGATGATGACGGCGGGCAGACGACATGGTACGTGCGGCGTGTTGCACATGCTGCTACTACAACATCAAGTGTGCTGTTGGCACTGCGCATACAGCTCCTTACCTACATGAGTCTTTGGTTACGTCTGTAGTGTATCGGCTGGAAACTCAGGTCCCTACAGTCATAGAGCTACACATGAACCAGGACCATGCGGTCGTAGACCACCGGCAACACCGAACATGCCACCCGCCAACTCGCCCGCGGGTGCAGCCTCGCCCTCCATGGTAAGCAACATTGACGTCTCGTCTATTCACCAGATCGTAAGAACGGGATAGCTGAAAGGTGTGCCTCCAAAGCAGAACGGCGATACGGCAAACAGCTCGCGGCTCGATTACACTCTCCGCATGTCCCCCGCGCCCGGAGAGCAGACGACTCCTCCGTTGACCCGCATGTCCACGCCGCTTGAGTCGTACTGGACCTCGCCGGTACAAGACCTCGCCGCCACCCTCCAGGTTTCCGACCCGATGGACGACGAGGCGGAGAACCTGGCTTTCCTGCGCCATTCAGTCGAGCTTCTGGATCAACTGAATGCGGATGCCGATACGCGGAGCGAGAATACACAGAATCGTGCTAGTGCTGGAACAAATCAAACAGCACCAAGGCCGGCGAATGAGGTTGCGGAGGAGGACACGTCACGGCGGAATCGCTTGCAAAGGGTTCTGGAACGACTCAACAGGTTTCACGAACCACCCCTTCCCACGACCTCGGAAGCTAGACCGTCGGCGTATGGCAATCGCACGCCGTCGCCAAGCCGGCAGAATCTCTACGACTGGGCGCCATCAGCGAGGGAGCCGGATGGGCATCTAGACGCTCTGATCGAGCAGTTGCGTGGCAGTCAGCCGGATCTGCATGCGGACATCTCGAGGTTGCTTGAGCATGGGGCGGCGCAAGGTCGTGAATTACGAGGTGGGTTAGCAGGTGCGGCGGAGCGGAGGGAAAGGCTGCGGGAGCGCGAGAGAAGGAGAAGGGAGCAAGAGTGGGTCAATTTGAGGCAGAGAGCTGCGGCGCAGGCGAGGAGTTACCGACAGGGCTCGCCGAGCGCAACGGATCGCATGCTCAGATATGTGATGGAGAGGGAACGAAGTGGGCTGAGTGAGGAAGAAGAGAGGGCAAGAGGGCAGGGTTGGTTCAGGCCGAGTCCGAACCGGAGCAGTGGGACTGAAGAGCATGCAAGTCGCGACAGCTGGTTATTACCTCCTCCGGCTGCCACATCCGAGGGACAACCAGGAGGTTCGGGGCGATGGAGTGAGTCGCGGGATAGGGATAGACAGGCACGCGTGGAGGCTTTCCGAAGAGGCTATTTTGCAGAGAATGTGCCTCCGCGGTTACCACGTCTTCCCACACCTGGAACAACAGCAGACCCAGCACCAACATCTCACTCACAACCAGCAACATCAACGCCATTACTGGCCAATGCGCTACAATACTTGAACGAGTTGCGAGATTGCTACTCTTACCATGACAGTCTCTCTGCTGCAATGGACCACGGCTTAGCCACGAAAGAATTCTTCGCAGACAAACATGACGACTTTATCATGGATCTTACAGAACTGTGTCCGTTACCGCAGTCATCTTGGCTGCAGGCTGGTACCATCTATGAAGGCCATCAGCATGCCTCTAGCCATTCTGCGGTTCTCACTCATCCGACTCCCGCCGCCAACCACAGTGTTGAACAGATCAATCCCAACTCTCCTCTCTCAAATTCGACGGCTGAGCATCCCTCCGAGTCTTCGCGGGCAGTAGCTCCGTTAGCATTTGACGCAGCACGACCGTGGCTTAGCCATCGCTTCACCCCACCTGTGGCCTCGTACAGTGCGACTCGACCGAAGCAAATACAGGATGCATCTCACGATCACTGGCCTGTGCGCGTGGTAATCCATGCTGTTGATGAAGGAACGATGTCTCTGCAAGGGACAATGGAAGCGTATGATGTTCCCCAGAACTCCAACTCTTTGGCTCTCCTACATCACGCTCGCACCGACGGCGAAAGACCTAAAGCCGGCCGTAAAGGCGCCCCTATCACTACCTACATGGAAGGCCACATCATAGACTTCAGGACGCACAGCCTTCTGACTCCTGCCCCGCCAACCAGCAGCCCAACCACCTCACAATCACGACCTTCCTCGCAGCGACCCACCCCAGCCCTCCCTCCCGCCTCCCCTTCCATCGACGCTGCCAACTGGCGCAAACTCCCTCCCTTCTCTCACC